>JADDOH010000667.1:0-229570 GCA_016648135.1 Agrypnia vestita | reverse complement strand
GTTGTCGAAAGTGAACTGAACAGTTCATTCGTTCGGAACAGTGAACAGTTCAAACATAACAGTTCGTTCATGAACTTTTCATCTCTAGTTTCACATAGATGAGGGGAAATGCATAATTGTGTGGCCCGTGTGGCCGGTCACGTCATCGGTGAAAATGAAAAATACTTCCTATAAACATTTTAAACAATTAACAGCATACTGGATTATTACGGTGAGCGTAACATTTCATCTTTCTTTTTAAACTACGTTTTTGGGTTTTCATTTTTGTATCGTGGTATTTTAAGGTATTCGCGAGCGCGAATTTGGGTTAATTGGTTGAAGTGGATATTTGCGACCGTTGCTTACCTATACTACGAGTATATTGCGGTTTGATTTTAATAGTGATTTGGGCTAAACTTTATTTTATGGCCTCACTCTGATTTTCATAAAAAAAAATATCCTGATGTAGTTGAGTGCCCTGATGTCAAAAATGAAATCAAAATTTGGAGGTCGTAAGTATTTAAAAAGTTATTACGCTTTAAAGTTTGAAAATTTTCCATAGTTTCGACGGGTGTAGTGCAGAATTTGGGTCTGGGAGCTGTTTTTAATATTGACACATTTTCCGGTATAATTGAGTGTCCTGATTCCAAAAATGTCATAAAATAATCCAGCACGCAAGTATTTAACGAGTAATTCCAATTTAAAAATCGCAATTATTTTGTAATTTTGACATACCAGCCTTTTCCTTTGATTTTTAAAACGTATCTATGCATCAAGTATTTGAATCATTAAATAATTGTCTACAGTTCGCGTATCGTATAGATAAAATGGCTAAATACACCCGTCAAAACGTATGGAAAATTTTCAAACTTTAAAGTGTAATAACTTTTTAAATACTTACGACCTCAAAATTTTGATTTCAGTTTTGACATCAGGGCACTCAACTCCATCAGGATACTTTTTTAAAGAAAATCAGAGTGAGGCCATAAAGTAAAGTAATACCAATTGGTACTTTATCCTCGGTGACTACATGCAAATTTTTGGATATTTCTGCCTTCGTTTTTATACCATAATCAAGTTGAATCCATTTTTGTTGGTATGAACCAATGAAATTGTGACGAATGTGCGGACGCTTGGATGAGTGAGAGGCAAGCGTGCGAGCGAGACGAGTAGATGGCGCCCGTGCTGTTGCGCCGCACCGGGCAGAACGAGATTCACCGGGGTCCGAATCAGTTGTCCATATTGTATTATAAGTAGTGTCTCCAATAAATGTTGTTACCTACGTAACGCGTATTACTCGAAGAACCCGATTATTCCCAAGTGCGTAGGCCGAGTTATATTGCCTACGCACGCAAGAACATCACATTGGCGCAGCCGACGGACATATTTTTTTCGACAAGGTCGGAAAAAATATATTGAAGAATCTACAGGGAGACGACTACGGACGGCGACCGAGAAGAAAGTATTGTGGCAAGGTCGAATACTTGGAAGAGGATCGTCTTCAGCGGAGCTGAAGAAGAAAGAAGAGGACCCAGGGTGCCGAGGAGGCGACCCAAGAGAGGCGGACGGCTCATCTTCAAGGAGGAGTGGCGGCAGTTCAGCAAGGGCAGACTGTGCAGCGAAGGGCGCAGCAGGCAGCCAAGCAGGAGGATCGGCGGAGGGCAACGCAGAGGACTTTAGCCGAGGACTACCAAGGACGCAGGTGGAGAGGATCCTGACTCCAGGAGCAGGAAAGTTAAGTACTTTTTGTTCTCTTTGTCTGGGGGTAGTGATTTTTTTTTTAGAGGCATGGAGCAGAAAGCGCTCACGTTCAGCCACCTGAACGATGCCTGGAATGGTTCGATTCGAACAATACCTTGTTGCTAATGATGAGGGTAAATGGTCAGATACAAAAAAAAGAGCTATTTTTCTAACATCATTGGCCGAAGAAACTTTCATTTTGTTGCAAAATTTATGTGTACCGAAGAAAATTACGGATGTTAAGATTGATGTATTGTGGGAATACTTAGATTCCTATTGTAACGAGAGCATTTCTATTTTTCACGAAAGAGAAGTTTTTTTCGCGGCAAAACAATTTGAACATGAAAGTGTAAAAGATTTCGTTGTAAGGTTAAAAAAATTGGGCAATTCATGCCAATTTGGGAAAAGATTAGATGACACATTAAAAGATATTTTTGTTACTGGAATTTGGAATCGTAAACTTAAAGAAAAGTTATATTTAGAATCGGAAGACGAATCATTTTCTCATATGGAAGGGTTTGCTTATACCTTTGAATCTGTTAGTTTAAAAATGGAAAAATATATCGATAAACGAGAATCTTGTTATGTAGGTAAATCGCAGGTTATACCAAAACCGAAAGGTAGCAGTACAACCACAAAATCTTCGGGTAGGTTTGAAAAAAATGTTACGTCTTCATATAAAGATCAGAAGTCAACTATACCTACAGGTAACGTGGGTTGTTATTGCTGCGGAAGTAATTACCATATAAGGAGGTTTTGTAAGTTTAAACATTCTATTTGTAAATTATGTAACGTGTCGGGACACCTCGGGAAGGTATGTAGGAATAAGGAACAAAAAAAAGTTCAAGTCATTGATAAATACATAGGTAGTTCGATAAATACGGCGTCAGGTAATAATTCTAGTAAACCGATTATGATCCAATTGCATATCGGTAGTAAACAATTGAATTGCATGGTTGATACAGGATCGAGTGTAAACGTATTACCTAAAAGGGTTTACGATGAAATTTTTTATAATATTCCGTTGCTATCTACTGATATGAAATTGCATAGCTATTATAATACAAATTTTGTTTTATGTGGTAAATTGTTTTTAAACGTGTTGTTTAAACATATCAGTCAACAGGTGGAATTCGTAGTAATTGAAAAAGGGTCAATGACCTTAGTTGGTAGACCGTTCATGGAACAGTTTGATATTCAAGTATCAGGAATTAACACTTTAAGTGAAACGGTGGACTCGTATATTAATTTATTAAATGACAGTGAAGTATTACGATTGGATGTACGAACAATTAGTGAATATACATGTAATGATACGGTGTTACAACAAGTTTTAGACTTTTCGAGAACAAAATGGCCGGATAAAGTAAACAAAGAAGATGACATTTGGCATTTATGGTTAAAAAGGTGGGAATTGTCGATCAGTGATAATTGTATTTTTTGGAAACATAGATTAATCATACCTACAGAATTACGTAAACAAGTATTAGATATGCTTCACAGAGCTCATTTGGGATCGGGAAAAATAAAAGGGTTAGCGCGTGGTTATGTATACTGGCCAAGAATAGATAAAGATATTGAGAATCTTGTGGCGGCGTGTGACATATGTTCCAGAATAGGTTCTGGTCCACCGAAGGATAACCTTCACAGTTGGCCTTTACAAGAAAATGTGTGGTCACGTATTCATATTGATTTTTTTGGACCGGTAGCAGGGAAATGTTTTTTAGTTATTTGTTATGCGACTTCAAAACGGCTCGAATGTTTAGAAATGCCAAGAATAAACACGGTATGCACTATCGCGGCGTTAAAAAAATTATTTACGCAATTCGGAGACGTGCAAGTCATTGTTTCGGATAACGGAACGGCGTTTATCTCAAACGAGTTCCAAAATTTTTGCCAGGAACGGGGAATAAAGCATTTGACATCGCCTGTATTTTCACCAGCCTCGAACGGTCAGGCTGAAAATACAGTTAAAACGTGTAAAAATTTTTTGAAGAAAATAACATTCGGTAACAAGTTTCCGTCAGATTACGCGGATAAATTGGATAAATTTTTGATAGATTATAGAAATTCGCCACATAGTTCGTCAGGCTTGGAACCTGCGGTATTAATGTTTGGTAGAAGATTACGTACAACGTTCGACATGTTCATACCCATAGAAAAAGCGTGCAGTTCGAGAAAAGTGAACAAAGAAACGGTTAAGTGTTTAGAAAAAAGTCAGGACAGGCAATCTTTTTATTTTGGGGGGAGAAGGAGGAAATATTTGGATATTGAACAAAAATGTTTTGTTAAAGATTTCAGAGCAGTAAATAAGATTACATGGGTTCCAGGGAAAATTATAAAGAAAGTGGGGAATTCCATTTATTTGGTCGAAATTGAAGGTACTCATCAAGTATGGAAAAGGCATGTTAATCAAATAAGAGCCAAGTAACGTTGTACGGTTGATGTTGGAAAAAGGGTTCGACCGACTGAAGCTTCAAGGATTGCTTCATGGGTCGGACCGCTCCTCCAGGTTCGCTAAGGGTTGCTGACGGGTGCTTTCTGTTTCAGATGCAGTATCCGTGTGACCCCGCAGACAGAGGACACCTGCTCCGGAGGAGGGACCTTCTCCACGGAAGATTTGTAGGAACCAGTAAAGGGGGGTTCGAAAGATAAGTGTGGGGGAGGTGTGACGAATGTGCGGACGCTTGGATGAGTGAGAGGCAAGCGTGCGAGCGAGACGCGTAGATGGCGCCCGTGCTGTTGCGCCGCACCGGGCAGAACGAGATTCACCGGGGTCCGAATCAGTTGTACATATTGTATTATAAGTAGTGTCTCCAATAAATGTTGTTACCTACGTAACGCGTATTACTCGAAGAACCCGATTATTCCCAAGTGCGTAGGCCGAGTTATATTGCCTACGCACGCAAGAACATCACAGAAATAATAAACTGTAGATACGTTACAAGCGTGAAATCTTGGTAACTCAAAAGTAAGGTAATTGCCTTACTTGCATTCGTTATCGAACGGACCTTCTTTGTGATCGGGCGCAACGCTACGCCGAAAAAAGTCCCGAGGAAAAAGGAACAGAGTATCTTACACTATTGTAAGAACGATTATGTTATTTGAGTCACCGTGACTTCAAATTACCTGTCTACACGCAGAGCGTTTGTGAAATAAGTGTGCCGTGATTTGTTGTCTCTTTCAGCGCAATATTTACTACATACGAAAGTCGGCTAGTATGGGAATAACGTGTCTATATTATAATACGTTGTGGTGGAGCCAGACCTGCCCGGACTCTAGTCCCTCGAGCGTGCCAAACGGACCAATCGCGCTCGAGGGATATCGCCCAATGAGAAGCCCGAGGCGCCGGCAAAGTACCAAGCGATTCTCTCACCGGCCGCGCCCGCGATACCACGCTCAAACTCGCTCTCCGTATATTGTTGCATAACGAATTCTCCAACATGTAAATTGTCTGTCTTCAAACTGTCTAAATATGTTAATTGTGAGTACTTATTTCTATTCATCCTGCCTGTATCACATCCCGCTCAGCCTTGTCATACACTTTCACGCGACACACATTTCACACACACGCCTTCAGCGTTCACTC
Source organism: Agrypnia vestita (assembly GCA_016648135.1). Taxonomy (NCBI): domain Eukaryota; kingdom Metazoa; phylum Arthropoda; class Insecta; order Trichoptera; family Phryganeidae; genus Agrypnia; species Agrypnia vestita. The sequence goes on along the minus strand of JADDOH010000667.1, from coordinate 224,262 downwards.
TACACGCATCAGACCGATTGTGCATTCGGCAGATGTGCCTATGCATTATATGACGTGGAGTTCAGATCCTTATGATCTGAGCCCCTCGTCATCACCAGCTAGTTCAATCGGAGAAGAATGGGACTAACCTTACTCCTCTATTACAATCTCAGGGTCCTTTCGGTGATGTGCGCACTGAACTCTCTCTTTCTCGAGCCGCTTCAGGTGCCTCTCATATTAACAAGTTCAAGTTGCAACAGATTAAGAAAGATGGGTTTACATAACAAGACATTTTGTGCAATCAAGATAAGAATTTATTCAATAAATTTAAGCAAACAAGTAACTGTGCCGCTGAAGGCAACCACAGCTAATTTACCCGATGATATTTTACTAAATTATTTCACTACTTCTAATTTAAAATAAAATGGCCAATCCTCGACACTATCCATAGCGGCCGCTTAATTTAAAAGCAAAGCAACATAACCTACAATTCGAGAACTCTACTGGCGGTAACGCTATCGCAAATGTCGTGGACCGGGGAAATTCATGACGCTGTGTGACTATTTACATTGGTTCCTTCACGAATACACGCATTACATCAAATCATATCCGCCACACTGGTGACACCGATGTGATTTATCATACAATATCTGCCAAAACGTCAATGGTATGAACCAATAAGGATATGTTAGTGGAAAGCAAAGTCAGAATATATAAAAAATGAAGAACTGCCGAGATGAAGACTCTAAGACCCATTACGGGCAAGACCCTTAGAGACAGAGTAGCCAGTGCGTAAATCCGCAGAACCTGCGACATTCAAGACATCGTAAGATGGAGCAGGCAGAGAAGGCATTTCTGGAGGGACCATATCGAGAGAATGGAGCAGACGAGACTTCCAGAGCCGTGATGCGCGGGATTCCAGAAGGGCTCCGACCGCCAGGGAGACCACCAAAGAGATGGAAAGAGAGCTGGACGTACTCGTCACAAGACCAGGACTAACCCTGTCAACACAGATCAAGGATCTAACGAAAGAAGAAGTTTTTATACCCCTCATGTTACAATTGTGGGTAGAATGCGACCATTATAAATTGGCGTGCGAGGGAGTGCGTCCCTGTCCGCGTAACAGAAGTTGCCAGGGTGTAAATTTATTACACAATGCATGATGTACAGAATGTCCGGTGACCGGTGTCGTAGCCTTTACAGAAATTTGGTCGGACAGCACTAAATAAACTAAGCAGTAATTGCGGCCGTTCTATCTTTCAAACTGTCAGACGGTAAATCGGTCCATTATTTGCTTTTTCAGCTTCGCAAAACTTTAATACTTCATTGGCAATTGTTCTTGCACCACCCGGACTGTTTAGGATGTTTTGGACATAATAATTCAGTGTATATTGGTAATCAAGATGTTACAGCTCCCGAGTAAATACAAAATTGAACTGAATGACAGGGCAAGGGGTTACCGCCGGGTGCGGGCGGGGCGGGTTTTAGTTCCAAATTCGCCGCACGTCAATTTACGTTGGGCAAGCAATAGACAAGTATATTGATGATTCAATGTTCTAGAATGGGGATGGGTGTTATTGAGGTTTACAAAGACCGCCCTTTTGCGCTGAACTGTAGTCCTGTCCTCAAATGACGTAGTTCGGCGGCCGAAGACTCGTGAAGGCGAAAAGCCTTTTGCCTGTAAACTGTGTTAGAAATCTTTACAAGCAAAGGGCTTTTTTCCTTGCCTGAGAACGATGCACCAACCATTGGCAGAAGACTGATAATAATAAGCAGGTTCAAAAGAAATAAATATTGTTGAAGTTAGTCTTCTTAAGGCGCATTTAAAGTGAAATTTTGTTACGCAGCGGAATATTTTCACGTCGTGCCGTCACGACTCGCCGATCAAAAGCTGAGGTGGCGGTTTTCAACCGATAGCAATTCTTATAAGTGTCGACATTCGTTTTAAATGGTGTTATGAATGGTGTTATCATGTGCTCCGCTGTGCTGTTATTAACAAAATGCTTCTATGAAAAATTCGTATACTCCAGGTGCTGTTGTTTATTTTCTTTTCGTTGTTGTATTTTTTATAATATAATTGTGATCAAATTCATAATGTCTTTTTTTTTCTTTTTTCGATTGCACTTCGGTGCATGAATATGTGCTCTATTTAATGTGTTATGGGCATGTATGATATCGCTGTGACCTGGACCGGCGGATGACTCCAGTACCGCACCAAAGTCACAGGACTCCCAATACCGCTTGCAATTTGAAGCTGAAACCAGCGTCTCTAACTAGGGGTAACTAGCTTCTACGAAATGAGGCACTATGTGTTATATGTACAATCAACAAGGAGTTTATTCAGGAATATTACAATGTAAGCTGAGGGATGCTATTATAGGGTTAGTTTAAGAGTTTACTGGAAATACGAATCGATTAAGCTAGTACATATTTGTACGCGCGAGTCTAAACGTGCATGCGCTTGCGTGTAGGTAGACAGGCGTATAGATAATGCAATGTTTCAGGTTTCAAGCGGGCGGGAAACCTTTTGCTCGTAAACTATGTAGGAAATCTTTACAAGAAAAATGTTTCTCTCCTTGCCTGAGGACAAAACGTAGTCGGTGTGCTTTAGTACAGGATCTGATACTAAAACAGCAAGCCGGAATACATGGTACGGTGATCGAGACCTACAACCAATCAGAGAACGAAACGAAGCCTCAAGTACGCGTCCTCGCGCGCCACCACTCCATCCTCGATCACCGAGCTATTGACAAGCATTTCTCGTGTAAATTAATGATCATTAAATTGGATGGGAACACAAACTATATTATCTCTACTTGAGTTTAATTAGATCAGTGCTTACACACAGCTGAGACACGAGTATTGATTGAGCGAAGCGAGCGATCACTGGCGTTTTTTGAAAGAAAAATTTGAGGCGTATTTTTGGCCCGGTTCTAGACAATGGGCTTGGGTGCTGACGCTTGAACAATGAGCTCTACGCTTTGTTTAAGGAGCTAAGCGTCACAAGCATTACAACATTTATCCCTGCTGAATTCAAGACCAATAAGGCGAAGGAATGTAGCAAGGCTAAAATTAAGATAGAGTGACCTCAAAAACATGTGCTGTTCCGCACAGAACAGGCAACAAAGGTGCGGTCCGCCGATTCCGCTTCAGAAGCCTTCGGAATGTCTCACACAGTACGGGCGCACCTTGTGCGTAGCTCGAAAAAGAGCGATATTAGTACACGGGAATGTGCACCAGAGGCGACAGCAAAAGAATTTGCTAAGAGCAAAATGTCTAACTCGACGAGGTCGTCAAGAATAAATCGTCTTAAAAAAGACGGTTGAACTGCGATGGAATACTTAGCTTGGCAAGTCAGCGCCAGCAGGCAGCACTCCGCAGAAGCAGTAGGTACCGAGCGTGACAATGTCCGCTCAGCGTCAGCACACCGCGAAGCGATCGCCGCCGATATCAAATACCGGGCGTGAAGCGAGAGCGCTCGGCGTCAGCGGGCAGCAACAGCAGATCTCAGCGAAGTACCTCGTCTCGGGCTCGAGAGAGGTCGATGTCAGCAGGCAGCAAAATCGTAGAAGGTAGTCGGGAGAGTAAATGAAACACACGTGAAGGGTCTGCCACGGCGTTTTAAACCAGACTGAAGGTCGGTCCGCCTGAATGCGTTATTTATACCCTCGGCCGGGACCAGGAGGCCCCGGCCTCGAAGCCAATTAAAACAGGTTACAGTTTGCATACAAATGGCGCGTACCGGCCGCTTATTTCTACTACATATATTACAGTTTTTTAATTATTAATTTAAACGCACCTCCACCGGAGGATTTACATATATGCCATTACATGGGCTGCGTCTCAAAAAATAGCCTGGCATATTGTGTGGCAACCTTGAGACATTATTATTAAAGCAACAGTTAAAATATATCTCATTTTCTGGCCCGGTGGGCTATGAAATTTCAACAAATAAATTTCTTAAAAATCTAAATTAACTTTTAGGTTTAGTTTTTTGTGTCTATTATATAGAGTGCGTCGCAGCGCATCTGTTGATATATCACACTTTGTTGTAAATCGCAGCTTACTATAGTTATGAATTTTTAAACTTTTCAACAAAAAACTAATTTTTTAATTAATCCAAAATTATTTGCACATATGAGTGTGTATATTCCCTAGATAGGTCTTGATCTACTGATCATTACGCAAAAAGAATTATCAAAATCGGACACCTCTGACGGAAGTTATTTCGGTTTGTGTGTTTCCATGAACATTTGTATGGAAAAAACCCAGCCCAGTATGCCGCTCATAAGCGGCGGCTGGCGGTGTGTTGGTGTTGTCAGACTTGTGTTCCCATATTATTGTGAGTGTGATTTATTCATTAATGATGTATTCGAAAAAATATTTAGATTTTTCCTTGCCATAAATGTATGTTTTTTACCAGTGATCTGTTGGCAATCTGTTATGCCATACAGTCAACCATTTATCGTGTTATCTGTACACAATCTTTTATGTCTTACAGCGTGTGTGCATGTGTGTGACTCTACTACTTAATTTTTTATAAGTGTTGAGACAACTTTAATGTTGCTTATCTGGCAAATATGGTGATAACAGGGTACAAAATGCGCCTTGTGCGCAAATAAAAACCATCTCCCGCCCGCTCTCTTTTATTAAAACAATGAAAATGCGATACTTTATTACATAAAATTGTGATTCAGTTCCATCTGAAATCAAAAAACCATTAATTTCCATCATATTAGAGAGCTCTGAAATGTTAAAAAATCTGAACATTAATATTTTCATATAATATTCTCAGTAAAAACATACACATTTCAGATCATGCAACTCAACGCATTTCCATTGTCATCAGCGGGATGCGATCTCATGAAGCTGAGGCTTCTCATTCGCTCATCCCCTCTCCCGGGTGCCGCCGCCTGACGCCCCGACACGTATAAGGACAACCACCGCAGCCGAGAACTCGCGCGCTGTCCTCGGCACGGTACCTATCCCCAACCGGGTCACGGCGATCGGCGGTGGCCCTGAAAGGGGCCTTTTGCTCTGTTTCATTCATATCAGAAATTTCTACCTTTTATGTGACGTGATTGCGTCAACTACAGAACTCGAAAGTTCCGTTGCCTGACGGTAGGCGCAGGCCTTGTTCTGTCCGTAACATGTGCCTTGGAGCTTCTGAACTGAAGAGAGCTGGCGCTAAACCGAGATGAGTGGAGGAAGACTCTTGAGGAGGCCAAGACCCACCAGGGGCTGTAGAGCCAGCAGTGATGATGAATACTTGAAAAAATATTCTTTCACGGCCGTTCAGAATATTCTGGTTTGTGTTTTTTGGGATAACACGCCGTGTTTTTACCGCCTTCCTGGCCCGAGGTGGCCAGAAAAGCCTAAAAACACGGCATATTACCCTAGAAAACACCAATTAGATGATGATGACTTGAGTTTAATAATATTTTACTACTCGAGTTTCAAAAGTGTCAGAATCTCGTGTAGTGTTAAACTGACCACATTGAAATATATTTTTTTACATGGATTACGTGGAAATATAAATAATTAATTGATTGTGTACTGACAAAATGATTCGGAGTTACTGGTGGAATGGGAATATTTGGTGTAAAGTTAGTTTCACCTTGTAATATATTCAATAAACTTCAGTCATATTATTCATCTGTGCTTTACTTTACTTTGCCATATAATGAGTTATTACAAACGATTACTTAGAAAGTACCTGGGCGGTCTGTTTCGCGACAGGGCAAGCTTTTTTTATGTAGTTACCCAGCGCATAACTGTATTTTAAATTCAGCTATAAATAGATTGCACCGCCTAGGTAATCAATATAGCTCTGTTGACATATTTATTGCTCGTACACTCTACACGTATAGAAAACAAATCTACTTGTTTCCATCTACTTTATAGATACTTAATCTATTATTTATTGTGTTTATCTTTTTGATATTAATTCATTTTTGTCATTTTGTTGCTATTTGAATCATTCGTGTTTCGCATTATGTAAAAGCCCAATCCAGAGCGTGTATTATTAATAAAACAATAATGTACGACGCAATGTAAACATTACATTGAACACCGGAAGATTCTCCTGAAGAATAGGAATTTTCCTTTAACACTACCGCTTTGGGGATTTTCAATCCGTAAACCCACCAAAATGGAATGCAAACACAAAACAGTGTTTCTCATTCAAAAGTATTACGCAGATTTGTTTTCTTTTGTTTATAGTGATTAAAATGAATAACTTCGCCGTTTTGTGATCTGCCAGTCTTGTCTTCACAGTTGTCATCTTCTCTTTTGCTATGCTTTTGGTAGATCAGTTGTGGTCGCTGATCACAACTGTCAGTCTTGTCTTCATAATTGTCATTTTCTCTTTTGCTATGCTTTTGATAGATCAGTTGTGGTCGCTGATCACAACTGTCAGTCTTGTCTTCATAGTTGTCATTTTCTCTTTTGCTATGCTTTTGGTAGATCAGTTGTGGTCGCTGGTCACAACTGTCAGTCTTGTCTTCATAATTGTCATTTTCTGTTTTGCTATGCTTTTGGTTGATCAGTTGTGGTCGCTGATCACAACTGTCAGTCTTGTCTTCATAGTTGTCATTTTCTCTTTTGCTATGCTTTTGGTAGATCAGTTGTGGTCGCTGATAGCGAAGACACACTCAAATCTATCCGGCGTTATCTGTTCCCATCTGCAGCATTCCTGACGGCTTGCTGGAGGGAGCCATTGTTTCGAGACTATACTACAAACATCTAGTTATCAATATTCCATTGACACTGCTTTGTACCACCAGCCTTTCCATTGCACCAATGTAAGTACCTCAGTACGCACTGTGCTGTTGTAGAAGATAGACTTGACACTTTTTTTGCCTTTTGCCACATATCTGTCTGTCTGTTCTCTATACAAATCCACACCGTTTGTCCGATTCGATTAAAATTTTTCATACTTATGTTTTAGGACCCGGCGGGTAACATAGGCAACATTTCCCCCCTATACTCTTACTCCTTTCCCTCCCCTGACATATTTTCGATGCAAATCTGTACCGTTTGACCGATCGGACTCAAAATTGGAAAATTATTCTTTAGGACTCGGCGGGTAACACAGGCAACATTTCCCCCCTATTCTTTTAACCCTTCCCCTCCCCTGATATATTTTTGATGCAAATCTATACCGTTTGACCGATCGGACACAAAATTTGAAAAATTATTCTTAAGGACCTGGCGGATAACATATGCGACATTTCCCTCCTATTATTTTACCCCTTCCCTTCCCCCCTGATATATTTTCAATGAAAATCTGTACCGTTCGATCGATCGGACTCAAAATTTGGAAAATTATTCTTTAGGACTCGGCGGGTAACAAAAGTGACATTTCCTCCCTCCCCTTTTACCTTCCCTCTAATATATTATTGTTGCAAATTTGTACCGTTCGACCGATCGGACTCAAATTTTGGAAACTTATTCTTTAGGACCCGGTGGGTAACATAGGCGACATTTTCTCCCTATTCTTTTACCCCTTCCCCTTTCCCTGATATATTTTTCATGAAAATCTGTCCCGTTCGACCGATCGGACTCAAAATTTGCAAACTAACAAATTTGTTAAATTTGGTGACATTTCCCCCCTATTCTTTTATCCTTTTCCCTCCCCCTGGCATATTTTTGATGCAAATCTATACCGTTCGAATCGAACCTTTGTTTACCCTCACAAATTTATTTTAAACTTAATCCTTTACCCGTGCAACGCCGGGTACGAACAGCTAGTCTTATAAATATAATAATCGCCTCGCAAGTTAACCCCTAACAAAGTTAGTAAACTGCTCAAAACTTAAACAAAAAATGTCGAGATCTGCGAAATTTGGTATTTGAGGAGTATAAAAGCAAAGGCAGCAAGCAAGCACTGTGTTTCTGAGATAAATACAAAAAACTGTTCACTACTCAAGGAAGTTTCTCTGGAAACTATGAAACCTACGCCTTATTTGAAATTAATTTTTAAAAACAATCGCCACCTAATTTTTCCAAGTTTTGAATCCCGCAACATTGATTTAAAGGTTAGGAAGAACTTGATTGAAACTCTTGTCTGTAGTGTGTTGATGTATGGCAGCGAAACATGGACCATCGGCCAGAGCATGTCCGGGAGGCTAGCGGCCTTTGAGGTGTGGTGCTACAGGCGCATGGCGAGGATCCATCGGTCAGAACATATCCGAAACCACGAGGTGTCGAGCAGGGTGGGCGAAAAGAGGCGGCTCCTGAACAGAATCGCCCAACGAGCAATTCGGATAGGCCATAATATAAGTATTTGGGTCTGCTTTTTACCATCGTCGAGGGAAATGTTGAAGGCAACAATCGTACAGGCCGCCCGAGATCAAGCTACGTAGACCAGATTATCGGAGAAGCGCGCTGTAGCACCTACCAAGAAATGAGGCTGAAAAGAGGCTGGCAGGTAACAGAGGAGGGGAGAAATCGAGTGCTTATATTGCTGTGATGTTTCAGTCTAAAATCGACATCAACTCTCAATTTAGTGTGAAGCGGCCATTTTATCATTTGCGACATTCTTGGGGGTTGATTGGTTGAAGTGGATACTGCTGTCTTTGTATTTAGTGATTTAGAAGGAATGGATCTATATTTGCTATAACATCTCCAATTAAGTACATACATTCTAAATTTGTAATGTTTCATGACTGCATTCAATTTTTTTTTAATGTTACCCCCTTTGCTGTCAACTCTTTTACAATCATATCTACTACTCACCTTTATGTGGGACAGAAATACAAGAGTCATTCGACTTAACAGACTCGATTTTCTCCGCTGCACGGGAGGGAACAATATCTTAAAATAATCTAGAATCCTTCAGTATAAATTAAATAGTAGGCGGTTAACTGATAACAGCCAAACGCATCACTCAGATGTCGACCTCTGCTCTTCGTTGCTGATGTCCTTATATATGATATATGACGTCTCTTTGCAACCCGCAGTTTGGGTCACCGGATAGTCAATAGCGTCTTTGATCTGGTCGTTCCAACGAGTTGGATTTTTATGCGGGCGATGTGCCCAAAAAGAATGATGCATCTTAGGCAAATCTCGAATCCTTACATGCGCCGAAATCTGGGTGGTTTTGCGCATTGCTGCTCAAGGGATTCAAAGCATTCGTCTCCAGCACTACTTTCAAACGCGTCAAGCTCCCATGGTGGTCGGGAGCTACTGCAAACTCTAGCTCTTGCGCAGAAATTTATTTATTTATTGAAATTAACGGACATAGTTTAAAAAAATATATTACATAACATGAACAACATAATATACAAGAGAATAAAGGTTGTAGCAATTTAAAAGAAAATCAAGGACAAATGAAAATTACTAACAAGATGGAGACAAGGTCTAGACTATCTAATCAGAGATTGTTTGAATCTGGACAGACTTACACCGAAGAAGTTCAGATCCTGTCTTGAGTTTATAAGACGACACAACCGTGACATGGGAGCATGGAATCCATAATTGGTTCTATGTGGCTAAGGAACAACAGTTCATTATTTCCGAGTCTACGGGAAGGGATATTGAATTTTATTTGGCCCAGTAGCGAAGGCACATCAGTGTGGCCGTTTAATATTTTGTGTACGGTGATTAAGTCAGTATTTTCTCTTACGTTTTTGGAGGTTATAAATTTTTAACATTGACTCAATTTCACTGTACGAGTGGTCTCCTCTATCCAAGCCCATCATCCATTCGAATTTTCTTAAGAAACGATGTTGTGACTTATTTGGTTTATATAGAAGGTAGACCAAATCACAGAGGCATATTATTTCGGCCAATCGCGTGTGAGATAGCGCCCGCTTCATCACAACACAATTCAATAGCGTTGCGGTGAGACGAGGATTCACACAATTATGGTCCTGGGATATTGATGGGGTCTTGCAGCCCGGGTTTCCGCGATGATATTCCCTACTGTCGGTAAGTAACGTGATTCAGGCGGCCGAGGACTCCTGAGGACGGGAAACCCTTTGCCTGTAAACTGTGTCTAAGTTCTTTACAAGCAAATGGTTTCTCTCTTCCTGAGAACGAGACAACTTGAATGGTAGACGCCAGGTCTGTCCCGACTTCAGCTGCAGCAAGGGTTGTAGACCCGACTAACCAATGACAGAAGACTAAGTTTAATGAACGGGCATTGGGGGGTGACAAACCCAAAACAAGTTGAAAATTTTGATGTACATATATACATTAGGCGCGTTGGGAGTGAAATTTTAGGATGTAACGAAATATTTTCACACCATGAAGTCATGACTTGCCAATCAAAACCTAATGCGTCGGTTTTGTTTTTCTATTTATCCATTATATTATTATGTAATCTCTGTATATCGTTGCTTTTGCTCCCTTTACAATTTTGCTATTTTCTTTACACTATTTAAATGTGTGCCTTATTGTAATTAATGAAGCTAAAAGTATTGAGTTATAACAATCTACACTGATCATTGTCGATTATTTTATCGAGTTTCATGAAAAGTATTGTAAAAAGTTGTCGGTTGACGTTTGACAGTCTAATACAAGCGAAGGCGCATGCGCGCAGAACATGCGCAGAACGACGGGCCGGAGTGCTCAGTCGTTGAAATAACGAACTAAGAGATAATTTAAAAGTGAAGATTTTATAAAAGTTCTTAACGCAGTAGCAAAACAAAAGCGAAGCGGTTCTTTGAGTTTAAAATGTAGTATTGCATTTTCAGCGAATGTAAAATGTCAGATAAAATGTTGAAGTGATAAATTACGAAATACGTTTTTCATTTCATTTCGGCCGAGCCACGACACGTATTCTTTATTTATTTATTTAATATATGGTACAAATACAATTCTTATATACTTACATATTAAATTAATATTTTTTTAACACTTTGTAGACATGTTGACCTCATCAGTGTAGAGAAGCTCTTGAGTCTGATGAGGGAGCCTCAGTTCTCATTATTATATATACGAGATACATAAGCGAATCATTTAATAATACGATAATTTGATAATGAAGTATTTTGAAAAAAGCTATAGGTTTAAATGGTTCATGAATTTAAGTTTGATTTTAGGAAGATTTTAATTTTTTTAATTTGCTCTGAGAGGTTACTGATGCAACGTATCTCGATAGGTAAATTATATTAGTTAATGGCTTTATTAATATAGTAGTCCTGCATTTGGGTTGTTTTAAATTTAGGCATTATAAATTTGTTTCCATTTCTCATAAGCTTGAAATATTGCTGGTTTTCTGTAAGGTTTTTTTCTTTGTTCTTCTTTTCTTTTATAACTCATAACATAAACATCCGTTAACTCGCATGTAAACAGAATCTTGTCAGATTCTATTTACATGCGAGCTGTCGCTGACGAGAATTAAAAATAGCTTGTTATTTTTCAAAAAAAAGTGTGCCGTTTCAAAAAAAATAAAATTATCTACTCACGTTCATGTTTTATCGATTTTCGGCCTAAAACGGTTCCGCATTCAAAAGTTTCAAACTATACAACTTTGACAGCCGTATTGAATTTCGAACGAATGAATGTGTTTTTTTTTTAACAAACTACACTAGCCATGTAAATAACATTACACACCACACCATAGTATTATTTACACACCAACACCATCACAAAATACTCTTCACACGCGTGTTGCTCTAATTATGGTTGTGGTGGGTAGTGTTATTTACGTGCTAGTGTAGTGGTTGTCCTGACGAATAGACGGGTTACGTCTCGAAACATAAATAACATTTTGTTAAAATGTCTGACCACAAATGTAATGCTTTAAATATTAATAACAGTATGTTTTTTGCTTTGAAAACGAATATCTTACGATAATTACGTTTTTTCAACAAATAATTTCTCGAAAATCACTTTTAATCGTTTTTGGCGTTGACAAACAAAAACTTTATTATAAAACATCGACAATAACATGAAATACAAAAATCTGTACGAGAACTTTCCTTTTGGCATTTCGACTACACAGATAAAATCGTTATTCAATAAACAGTTCTAATTTTCAATTCAATGACCAATCATTGGTCAGCTTTTAAATTGAGCATCTATACGATTGGTACTCGATGGTCGACAATACATTATTTATATTAATGGAACACTAATTTCAAATGAATAAATTTTTGACGGATGCGCGCGCTTTTCGTCGCATAAACAACTAACTTCATGGTCTCAGATCTCAATAAAAATTTTACCCACGCTAAAAACCTACAATTTCAAAAATATTTTTTAACTGCGATTATTATGTGACGACAATCGCAGAAAGCAGATTCGAGTTTTTGCGCTGCATGGTTCGTTTACCCGAAATGCGCGCACATGCGCGTTGGGGATCCGAGACTAAAATTCGCAAAGGCCAAGTTTACGGAACTTAATTGATTATTTAGACAGAATGATGCAAAATCGTGAGATTGAAGATTTGGGTCATTTGAGTTTATCATGGAAAGTAGAGTCTGCGTTTCATAACTATGCATTATTAAAATTTTAGTACACTGGCACGATTGTGTGTAATACACGGTGCATCCGTGTGCTGTTGCCGTGGTTGGTTGATGGCGCGGGTCAGGACGCAACTGGCTTGTTTCTTCTTTGAACAGTTAGGGGACGGATAGTGAAAAATAGCGGCACAACGAACCAATACTGCAAAGTTATAATGCGTTTACTATAATAACGTAAAAAAAACTACAGTATTTTAATATACTATTTATTTATATTATTCTAAACATTAAATTATGCATAAATTAAACATCTGTTTGTAATTATTGCAATGGTGTACATTCATTGCTATTATTTCATCCTTAATAATAATATTAAACCCATTCAAACGTATAGATATAATACAAAATAAAACACGCATACAATTCTATATAAATAAAAGTAAATATGTAAACAAATTATGATTTGAGGAGTACAAAAGCAAAGGCAGCAATGTCCCACCATCTTGAGATAAATATCTACAAAAAACCTGTCACTACTCAAGGAAATTTCTCTGAAATCTATGAAACCTACATTCTATGGAATAAGTTTTTAAAAATAATTCCCGCCTCAGTTTTTATTTTAAATACGTGTATAAATAAATATTTAACTATTAATTGTGAATATTGCTGTGTTTGCTACCAAATAGTAGACATTGCTATCTTTGCTATGTTTCAGTCTAAAATCGACATCAGCTATCACTTTAGTATGGAGGTGCCATTTTGTCATGTAATACATCCTTGAGTTGATTGGTTAAAGTGGATATTGCTGCCTTTGCTTTTAATAATGATTTGAAAACATGATTTTGAAGGGATAGAGTTGTATTTCCTATAAAATCTCGAATTCATTACATTTAAACACATTTAAAATTTTCTTTGGATTTTGCTGCCATTGCTTTTATACCCCTCACGTGATAAAGTATAAAAGCGGTCGCTGAAGCGAGATATTTCCGTACATTGACCCTACGCTGCGTGACCTTGTCGCACGCATGCAGTTATGTTGCTGTCACGCTCGCTCGCTGTGCCTGTGCGAGCGTGACAGCGACATGATTGCGCTCGTGCGACAGGGACACGTAGCGTAGGGTCAATGTGCGAAAATCTCTCGCTTCAGCGACCGCAGTATACCAACAATTAATTTACCCAGGATATGGTTTTCAAAATTCTACACACGCGCGATGTTGAATTATTTTCCGGGCTACTGTGCCGCGCACGCCAACATTTTTGATGACATCATACACGGTCGATAAACAGTGTGTGAAGACAAGGTTCAAGGATATATATCTGCGGATATTATATCATGATATATATCACAATATTTATGGCTCGATTTTTACTTTTGATGTACATCCAAGAAAACTTTCTGCAAATGTTAATAGATGGCGCTAGTTGTATTTTAGAAAATGCTACATGTTGTTTTTTTTTAATATCTGCGGTCGTTCCTAGACGGCGTTAGTTCTATTTTAAAAAGTGCTATGGTTATTTTTTAGTTTAATTTGTTTCATATAATCCGTTTTTTATTTCACACAAAGTAACAAAACCCATAACGCTACATTAGAAAGAGCAACTTTTATAACTTACATATAATAAATGCATACATTAGCATTTTTCAGTATGCAATTTATTTATTTAATAAATAATAATTCATGTACCTACTAATTATTTCGAGTTTGTATCAATCGACGTGTGCAAAAAAGGAGAAAAAAAGTTTGGATATATATCCAATTTTTTATATATATCGGATATATATCAAAAAATCCGATTATTTGATTTTTATTATAAAAATCAGATTTTTTCGAACCCTGGTGGAGACGGCTTACAACAAATTGATATCGGAAGTTCCCAGAGCCTGGCATAGGGCGCCATCTGTGAATACATTTTGTCACATCTACTACGTCTTTCCACGAGACTGGGTTTTGTGGTTAATAGTTCAATGTGTAACTTAACAACTAAAAATACGATAAAAATATTAATCACCTCCTTTGTAAAATGAACATCCCTTAAAATTTATCTGCACGAGAAACTTCGAGGAGTTGACTGCGATCGCGGAATCAAGAGACCATATACAGAACGTACCAGAGCTAGCAGCAGAAACTTGGCAGGTAGATTCCTGACTATGTTATGAGTCTAAAATAATATCAATAGTTATGGTGATATGCAATATCAAAGTTTGCATTTTTTTTCAATATTTCTTACTTATTTTTTGCAAAAAGTTGAACTATCATTACAGTAACTAATGTCGATTACGAAAAATTCATTCGCTTTACAAGTCGAATAAAATGATGAAAAACCTTGCAAAAATTTAAAAAAGTTATTTTTTACAAGGTTTGTATCATTTTATTTAAGTTGTATTAAAGTAAATGAATTTTTCATAATTGATATAAGTTACTGTAATGATAGTTCAACTCTTTGCAAAAAATAAGTCAGAAATATTGATAAAAAAATGGAAACTTTGATATCGCATATCTTCCATAACTATTGATATTAGACCATGGTTGCTTGAACATTTTAGACTCATAACATGGTCAGGAATCTACCGGCCAAAGTTTCTGCTGCTAGCTCTGGTACACCCTGTATATAATACTCCTATATTGCTAGCAAGGTATGGAAATAGGCGAAATCACAACAGTGCAGAAATATATGTTTGTCTCACCCATACCGGTGTAACTGAGTCTTATGTACATGTCCGAGAATTAGCGCTAATTTATTTCCAATCAGCGCCGCCACATGGGATAAATGAGAGTCACGGCGCTTCCGCACGACAGGTCGAGTGACAGCAATGGGATAAAAGTAGCATTTTCTGCCCCGCTTGGTCCGTGACACCTCCACTTATGGCATTAGCAATATAGGAGTATTACATACATATATGCCAGAGACCATATCAAGAGTTCGTGAGGTTGTCTACACGGCGCAATAGCCCAAAAAATTACGATGCAGAAGATTGTGCACTTCTGTGATTTATTTCTACACTGTTAACTAAAATCGCACTGCAAAAAATGACATTGGTTATTTTATATATAAACATTATATTATAATAGTAAAAGCATACATCAATATTATAATTCTCTACAGGCAGTGAAAAAATATATCTAAAAAAAGCGTTACATGTCTCAAACATGTGTATCGTACCACCTCTGCATGTAAAGTGTTTCATTTATTTTTAAAATAAGCAAGTAAATCAAAAAAAATATAAGACATGCTTTTATATGATTTCTCTGCAAACATTCGTAATCAATATAACTCATGCAGTATCCAAATATAAAACATGTTGTTTTAAAATTCAAAACAAATTTTCCAATTTATTTTGAACTTTAATTTGTTATGTGGGTGTATTAGATCTGAGGAACGTATGTCGCGATGAATGAAAGAGACAGTGAGTGTGAGAGAGAATGCGTTTATAAGGACGCGTGCGCTAGAGCCCGTGCTTTTTATTGTATCGAGATCGATACAATACAGATGTTTAATTACCTAGTGTATGAATTTCGAAATTTGCTGAATGTATATATGTAAATGAAATTAAGATGGCGTGTTTGCGGGAAGATGAAATTAAGATGGTGTGTGTTTGTGGGAAGATCAGTGCCCATCTGTCGAAACATAATCTCCCGGCACATTGTATTTGTGGTCATCTGTGCAGTGTGCAAGTGAATCAAATACAGTGTGGTGCGTAAATGTGTGTGACAACAGATAGATGCGAAAGAATGGTGAGATGCATATAGAGGATGACCAAAAAATACACACGGTTGGTCACATGTCGAATTTATAGCAAGAATACGCATATGCATATCGCGGAATATAAAGAATATTGCAACCGTCTCGTGCGGCATTCGAAGGAAGAGTAATGAACGGACTACCATTGGTGGGTCGTCTCGAGCGCGATTGGTCCGTTGGCGCGCTCGAGGGACTAGAGTCCGGGTAGGCCTAGCACCTCCACACTATTTTATAATTAAGCTAAACGCTTGTTCTCTGAAAACAGGACTATCCTGCTGCTATCCCGGAATAGGGCGTCTTAACCACTACACCAACAAGCACGCCCATAAATATTTATTTCTCATCGGAGTCTATAAATAAACTAAACAACATTTTATTCTGAATTTAAAATGGGTTGTATGCATAAATTATAAAAATATCAGAGATGAACCAAATCTGTTCCATGGGGGGGGAAATGGTTCAAAGAGGAAAATCCCCCCTCGCGACTGTCTATGATACTTATTTATATTGTGGTTAAATAATTAATCTTGCTTAATTAAATCTGTATTTTTTTATTAATATTCTATATAATCTCCTTAAGTAAAAACGTCTTCTTGTAATACAGAATGACTTATTCACTAAGGCATTACACTTTTTGAGAGCATTTAGTTTGAACTTTTCGTAATTGTATCAAAATTTACAAGCTCGTAGTAATTTTTACAAACAAGGCGAATTTATGGGCACTAGATTGCGGATAAAGAGTTAACATCGGTTCATGTCTATATCGTAGCTAGTAGTAAAAACTTAAAGAATATTTTCTGTATTCAAAACTGAGAGAGGAAGGTCCCTCGAAGATTTTGCAACTAGTCTGAGGCTGTTTGTGTATTTCAGATGCACTCCAAGCAACACAAGAAGATCACTTCTTCACTCTCCGATCTTTTTCCCAACGATTGGGGTCGTCTTTTGGTTCGCCGACATGTTCGATGATGTCCTCGCCATTAGCGGTCTTAGACCAACTTCAATGTTTCACCTCGGTTATGGTCTTGCCTTTCATCGTCTTCATTTTGGCAACGGTAAACTCCCGGTCCTCTTGTCCAGCTTTCCGAACGGTGGAGCGGAGAACACTGCACCCTCAGTCTGTTCAGGAACTCTTCGCAGCACATTACTCCCGGGAGAGATCTCCCCTTCGTCAGAGCTCCGCCCGTGTCGGATTCCACCTCTTGCGTTAGAAGAACAACGTATGAAATGTTTTGTTTTAATAAATTACTGACAACATCACTGGTTCTCATTGCGTCAAATTGAAATATCAAAATGACACATTCAAAATAGAATTCAGTTCAAATACCATGAGATGTTAGGCCCCTATTTCAGACAGTTTGGGTAACAGACTAAAAGTCAGTGACCGCCAGACTTACGTTATAGCATCAAACCTGAAATATTTTCTTCAGATGTACCTACACTGGTCGGCAAGAAGATTCAGATATTATGACATTCGAGCTCGGGGGATTTCTGCTGATAACAGGTAACTTACTTACCGTCACACCGTTTCCCCGTGGGAGTAGGCAGATATGATAGAGCGCCACACTCTTCTGTCCTGACATACAACTCTCACCTCATCCACATTCATACGTCTTCGCATGCGAGCTCGCCGGTTGTCACCTCACTAAACACTTGATCCACTCGGTTGGCCACCGATAATCCCGTTGTCCAGCGGTGACGAGACGAGAAGTGTCTATAGGTACAATGATAGTGAGAAAGTCTATCCTGTCACATCAAATTTTATTTATTTTTTTAAATGAACTTTCTATTTCTGTTTGCTATATGTTATCTTACTGTTTGGATCTTTTACCTTTATGCTTTTTCTTTGATATTTCCTAATAAAGTGATATGTGGAGGAGGTACAGGGAATGGATTATTGCGGACCTTTCCAGGTCGTGTCGCCCTTTACACGACGTAACACGGAGATGGCCTTTAGAGTAAAAAAAATTGACCACCTGGCGACGTATGAGTAGGACCGATACGAGAGCTTTCGCTTATAAAACGCTCCTGGGAATGCAGTGGGTGTCGTGCATGTGGTGTAGGATAAATTTCGAAAGAGACAAATCAGTGTAGCCGCATGAGAAAAACGACATTCTGCAAAAATCGATTTCTACACCAACGTGACGTCACGAATATCGAGCAATAGTGTACAGCTACAGAAAATGTTTCAGGTTTAACACTACAGCGTAAGTCTGGCGGAAGCTGGCCCTCTTAGTGTATATTGAAATCTATCTAAAATCACGCTTTGAAAGTTTGATACTATAACATGAGTCTGGCTGTCTCTATTAAATAGATAAACTTGACTTGACTTGGCGGATGATGACTTCAAGCATTCAATATGGAAGAATGATCAAAATAAACTAGACAGAAAAAATAATATATATTCGGTGTACCCATAAGTAATTTAAGTGGCAACAAAAAAAAAGTTTAACTACATTTAATTTTATTTTTAATTGATTATATAATCTCTAATCGTTATCTAGGACCTTTTGCCATCTTGTTGGTAGACTTTTAGTTCCCTTTTCATAAAATTCAGTATCCTTTGAACAAAAATATGCTTCTAGGTGAGTTCGAACATCATTGACATTTTTAAAAATTTTATTCTTCAGGTAGTGTTCTATGGACCGGAATAAATAAAAATCAGATGGTGCTGCGTCTGGGGAATATGAAGGAGGTGGTAAAACCTCCCAGAGTACATGCGGCCGGGCATTATTATGATGTGCAATATTACCCCTTTTCTGTTGACCAGACTTGGTCGTTTTACCAACAATTGGTTGTGCAATCTATCTAATTGTTGGCAATACAATTCAGCCTCCCGGTTTAGTTATGTTACTCTCCCGGTTTCAAGAGTTCAAAATGAACGATGCCTCCACAGTCCCACAAAACGCACAATAACACCTTCTTTAAAGTGAGGGATGGCTTAAGAGTAGGTACGGCCGATTGATTTGGAGAAAGCCAACGTTTTACAAGACCCATTTCCCGTCACCAGTAACAATGCTTCGTAAAAATGGATTGCTTCTTTCTCCGTGCAAATTGTATGCCGTTGATCTTTATTCATCTCCGACGGTAGATGTGGGACCCATATACCCTGTCTGCAAACCTTTCCGATTTCGTGAACATGTCTTTGAACTGTTGACCAAGTAGCCTGAAGTGTTTGCTATTTCCTGGATACTCAGTTAGGAATTCTGAGCTAGACTGAAGCAAACACTCCACGCTAAAAGTAATTTATTACTTATGGGTACACCTATTATTTAAAAACACATAATGTAATTCCGGCTGATGCCGGCCCCTATTCTATAAGACCACATTTATTCTAATCAAAGTTTTGCAAATTTACCTTCCACGACCCTGCGCAACCCGTACAAAATATTAATATCAAAAATTCTCGAGAATCATACAAAAATTGCGCATAGCTTCTAGAATCTACTAAAACCTATCTATTTTCAAAAACACCCCCTCTCTGCACCAACACCTCCCGAATCCGCACCTGATAAGACCGTCCACAGTGAGTCCCTTACCGTGTCCTTAGAATCTTTCACCTTGCCAGTCGTCTCGTTTCAAGCAGCAAAAAATTTAAGTGGAATCTTCATCATTCAATTTTGAATGGAAAATATTCTTTACAATTTGGGTGAAGTGGTGACGGATATGGAGATAAGCGACGCCAAAGTTTGCAATTGTTTTTTCAAACTCATCTTTTGTAAAACATTAGAACAGTTTTTCCCAAACATGCATGAAAGCAACCCGCGAGCCCGACCGTTTGCAGTGTTAAGACTTATCGTCGTGTTTGTTTTCTTTTTAGTTAGCATCTAAATACATACATTGGGACCTCACCGGGAATCAAGCCCAGAACCCTCGGTGTGAGAGCCGGTGTCATGCCCAATGGGCCCAATACGAGGGTCTGCATTTTACTTTTATTAAAGCAATTACTGTAGCAATACTGCACTATATACCACATGTTAGTGTAGTGATAACGTATTACAGAAAATAAGTCAGAAACATTGAAAACAAAAAAACAATGCCAACTTTGATGTCGCTTATCTCCGTAACTGTCGACATTTCACCCAAAGTGCAAAGAATATTTCCTATTCAAAATCGAATGAAGAAGACTCCCCAGAAGTTTTTGCTACTAGCTGTGGGACACAGAGATATGCAGGCATTTAGAAGAGAAACCCAAATGTTGTTCTATGTGAGGTAACACCATTCTGAAGGTGTCCTCATTTGATTTTACATCTCAGAGTGGTGTGTCATTCCACTCCAGCTCTGCGCTCAACTCTGTGCTGTCCTTTACGCGCTGCACACCCACCGCAGCAATTGAACTGTGCAGCCAGGCTGTATTTCTTTTTTACGTCTTATGAAATACATCACATTTTAACAAAGTAAGGTTAGCACTAAAAAAAACCACTTGCATTGAAGAAAACACCAAACAAAAAAAAACATATTAGTTACACGTGAAAATGACGTAAAATACATTTTTTTTCCATCACTTTTAATTTTGAGTATACATACATTGAACACAAAACATAGGTTTAAAAAATATACAATGATGATACAAAAATATGTTACCTAAACATCGACAGTATTATCTCTAAATGACTCATGCAATGCGGTGGCGACTAGGTTTAATAGTAGGGAAGTACGCCAGCGTGCATCTGGTGCGGATGTATATCCTTAATTACTAATAATTATTCTAATGTGGTTACTTAACATTTGGTCACTATTTTAAATATGAAGTTATTACATGTTTGCACAACCTATTTTAAATATATAACGGTTACCCAAAAAAATGGCATTTTTTAAAAATCAATTTTTTTAACAACTACTAAAATTTATCAGTCAATCCTCAATCGTTTTAGAAATTTTTCGATTCGTGCATTTCGTGAAACTCACGGGCTCCGACGCAAAGCACTCGGGCAGGGCCGTTTTTATTCCTCACTTACCATCTCGCCGTTTTCCCGTGGGGGGAGGCAGAGAGGATAGAGCGCCACGCTCTTGTCCCGACGTTTCTCGCCTCTGCAAGCTCGATGATTTTTATTCCACTAATGCTATTTCTGCCATCTAAATAATGCTGCAGAGATCATCTTCTTACGGTGACATCTCCTATCGGAGGTCGGCGATTACTGCTTTATTTACCGTCGCATGCAACAACTCAGTCGAGTTACACTCGTACCAGTCTTTCAAGTTACACGTTTTCCTACGCTTATTTTCCCCTAGAAGATAAGTTGTCCATATAGAGTGATTTTATCTCGCCTGATTTTGTTCATATGCGTTCCATTTTGTACTAATTTAATTTGCGTGGTAGTCATACGAAGTTTCTGCATGTTTTAATGCTGAGATAACAATAAACAAATAACAATATTGTTATTTTCACAATGTACAAGGCAGAGAAGAACTCGGCGGTCTCCTGGGAGGAGAATCAAACGATATGCTGTACCGTGCATACTTAAATTTATAATGACGCATTCAATGTTGTCATCTGGTCCGAGGATACCGTGCAAATGCAATGAAATTAAATAATGCACATGTTCTAAACGACTGGTTATTTACAGTTAACGAAATGATGACGTTTGTTTCTCTGGAATATCTTACTTACATTGTTTCGGATATCGCAACGATAGCCGTCGTATCACAAGGACCACTGGAACGGTTGACGGCGATACCCAGACCGAACCACCTAAAAGACGGCGTGTTAACACGTTATTTTTAAATGGCTTTTTTTTTATCTTATTACTCATTTCATATTTTTCAAAACCAATGTCAAATTAAATACAGTATGCATCAGAGCTAGTCCACAATACTTTACAGATGGAGTCCTGCCTTGATTATGAGCCGAAAATGCTCAAGCAACCATGACCTAATATCAATTGTTATGGAGTTATGTGCGTTAGTTTAATTTTATCTTATTATAATAGTTATGCGATATCAAAATTTGCATATTTTCTTTCAATATTTCTGACTTATCGTTTACAAAACGCTGAACTATCGTTACGGTACCTTATATCATTTACGAAAAATTTAATTTATTTCAATACAAGTTAAATAAAATGATAAAAAGCATGCACAAATTCCAAGTGGAATCGGAAGGTTTTTATTATTTTATTTGACTTGTATTGAAACAAATAAGTTTTTCATATTCGATATAAGTTACATATAGGTTATATTGGAAAAAAATGCAAACTTTGATGTCACATATCTCCATAACTATTGATTATGGTTGGTCGTGGTTGCTCAAACATTTTCGACTGATAATTAAAACAGGAATCTGTACAGTATTGTGGGCTAACTGTTACACCCTGTATAATTAATTTAAACAAAAATGAATTCGTTCTTGCATAACTGATTTAAGCATCAAGCAAGCATTTTGCATAACTAGATATTTTGGATCAAGCAATATACATTACTAAATAAACATTTAACATTGATTGCTACATTGTATAGTACAAATTGTACTATGTTTTCTTACACTACTCTACAGGGTGATCATAAAATCTGGATCCTATACATTATGTCGACCTCTCCTATGCAGTGTCGTAACTGACAGATAACCAATTAAGTGGTATCATGCCAGTAGCAAATACTACAGGGCAGTATTGTTCACTCAATTTTGGATAGAAAATATTCTTTACACTTTGGGTGAAATGTCAACGGTTAAGGAGATAAAACAACACCATAGTTTGCTTTCTTTTTCAATATATCTAACCTGTCTTCTGTAAACGTGATAGTAAATTATATTGTATGTTAAAAATCGTAGTCACTTTATTTGATTTGTATCATAGTTCAGAAATATTGAAAAAAAATGCAAATTTCGATGTCGCTCATCTCGGTAACTGTCGACATTTCACAAAATGTAAAGAATATTTTCTGTTTAAAATTGAATAAGGAAGACTTGGCTGAAGTTTTAGCTACTGGTTTCGAGACACCGATTGAATACATTTTTAATCGACTTTTAACCCCCCCTGGGCCGCGTCGCATATATGCGACAGGCACAAAATAATTTATTTGTCGACGGCCGCGTATCGAATTTGAAAAACGTAATTTTTTCCCAGAGAAAAACTGTTGTGACCTGTCGTTCCATTTTCAACTCAAAAACATCACGGATTATATTTTAAATCAACAATCAAAACAGAAGTTTTTATGCCGTCAAAATCGTATAGAATTGTCATAGATGGCGCTCCGATCGCGTGTTGTGCAATCGAAATTCAAATATTCCATCGTCAAGGTCACGCGCAATGTGCGCGGGAAATACGATTTATTTTTTTCGATTTTCGATTTATTTGTACACGTATATACAAATATATACGATATGTTTTGCGATATTTGTCAGTTTTTGTTGGTTTATGATTCAATTGAATACTAATAGTGATTTATTAACAAAAATACACGCAATTTTGTTGCGTTTATTTGAAATATGTGTGTGTGTGAAAGTGTATCATATTTATGTGTTATGAGTGCGATGTCCCGTCGTGTGCCGTGCCGTGCAACAAAATATATCACACAGAAGAAGATTATTATTATTAATAGTAGTGTTGTCTCTAATAAACAAATAAAAAAATTATTATTATTTTTCAGAAAATGTTGCGCTGGCAACATTATGGAAATTCAAAAAAAGATTATTTTTTTACTTAAATGATAAAAAAATCATTGCATTTCGACACTTACGATATTTACGATTTTACGATACGACACTTACGATTTTTTTAATATACGCATGTTTTCATGGTTTTTTCGTAAAAAGAAAAATCACAAAAAATTCCGAAAATTTACGGCCCACAACAAGTTAATCAAAATTTTGCAAATATCATTTTCTTCAAAACCATTTTAAATGGTTTTTGCTGCAGATAGCACATGTCATATTGTTTAGAACAACATTTGTCGATTTGAATACAGATAACATGCAAGAAATACAGGGTGTAACAGAGCTAGTCCACGATACCATGCAGGTGGATTCCTGCCGTAATAACGAGTAGAAAATGTTCAAGCAACCGTGACCTAAATATCAATAATTATGGAGATATGCAATATCAAACTTTGCCTTTTTTTTTCAATATTTCTGACTTATTTTTGGAAAACCTTTTGCAAAACGTTAGACTATCATTACAGTAACTAATACCTTATACGATAAATCTTGAAAGTTCTGCCAAAAACATGGCTCTCATAATAAACCAGCAGAAGACCAAATACATGGCCGTAGGATGCACCCAACAAATCCCAGCTCTCTCGTGCGAGGTCAAAATTTTGAAACGGTACCAAGATTTACTTACCTAGGCTCCCTGATAACAGACAACACTAATACTAGAGGAGATCCAGAAGCGCACAGTGAGCGCAAATCACTGTTTTTTCCGCCTACAAATGAAGATAAAATCCAGACTGCTGTCCAGAAACACCAAGATATTAGTGTACAAAACGCTTACTAGGCCAGTGCTCACGTACGCAGCTGAGACGTGGATACTAACTAAGAGGAATGAGCGAGCACTGAACGTTTTTGAAAGGAAAATCTTGAGGCGTATCTTTGGACCGGTTCTAGAAAATGGACTTTGGCGCAGACGTTACAACAATGAGCTCTACACTCTGTTTAAGGAGCTAAACGTAACAAAATTTATAAAACTGGAAAGACTTCGGTGGGTGGGTCTTGTGGAAAGAATGCCGAGCGTCAAATACCAGTCCCTGCTGAACTCAAGGCCCATAGGGCGAAGGAGCTCAGTAAGGCCAAAATTAAGATGGAGCGACAACGTCCTTAAAGACATTTCTGCCTTGGAGCCCCGGAACTGGAGAGAGCTGGCGCTAGACCGAGATGAGTGGAGGAAGACTCTCGATGAGGCCAAGACTCACCAGGGGTTGTAGAGCCAAGAGCAATGATAATGATATCTAATATGAACAATTCATTCCTTTAATATAAGTCAAATCAAATAAAACGATAAAAACGTTCCAATTCCAATTTGAATTTTTTGAGGGTTTTTATTATTATCATTTTTTATTGAAAGGAATGAATTTTTCTTAATTGATATAAGTTACAGCAATGATACTTCAACGTTTTTTAAAAAATAATTCAGAAATATTGAAAAAAAATGCAAACTTTGATGTCGCACATCTCCATAACTATTGATATGGTTGCTTGAACATTTTCGACTCCTAATCAAGGCAGGAATCCACCTACAGAGTACTGTGGACTAGCTCTGTTACACCCTGTATATTATATAAAGTACCCGAAATCAGGAATCAGTTGGCTAAATTATTATTCTCAATTATATAGTGTCATTTTTTTTCACAAATTTAATCAGAAATCGCTTTAAATGAAGCAAACACAAATCCATTGTATTCAAAAGGACATAATACAATACATTTAAAAAAAACTTAAATAATGTGTACATGTGTGAAATACTAAAAATTATATAACTTCATATAGGAGGTGTTATGTATATTTTTTATTAACGACATCAAAGCATTTTGCAAAGTTGCCTTATACATGATGCAGTATCCGAGATGAACATAATTCAGATGATATTATTATAAAATTATCCAGATAATCATCTATAGCAATTTCGTACGTGTCAGACTGACAAAACGCGCCTTTGTGTAAACAAATGTCATATTAATAAAAAGTATACATATTATTTCGCCCTTTATGAGCACCCTGTACGTTATTATGCTGATACAAATTGAAATTCAATTCTAAAATTAAGTTTAAAGATAAAATAAGTTTGTTTAGAAAATTAAACATTCTAAAAGCGCAACTATAAAAAAATGGAACGTTTAAAAAAAATACACCTAAAAAAATATATAACTCTGAATTTGATTAAAATTCCCTACAGACTAGTAAATCAAAACACCGCCCAACGTCTCGATATGTTGACAACATTATTTAAATACATCCTGTAACATCCGTACCGTCTTCACATTATTCCTAAACATTTTTATCATTTCCGGCATCGTTTGGTGCCGTTTTTACAACCGTATTGCGACCGTCACAATCATCCGCATCTTTGGACTCGTCTGCGGAACGGTGTCCGTAGAAATCTTTGTCAATCTCCAAACTATCGTACTTTGAGAGATCTTGCCCGGCGGATTTTTCGCATTCTTCATTGGTGCCAATCTCGTCTGTATCGGAATCGCGCAAGATCGACGGGCAATTATCATATTCAGCTGAGAATTCGCTCATTTCGAAATTTCTCGTAGCGTCGTCGTCGCGCACTTTCTTGTCGCCGTCGTGACCCGCGCACGACAGATCTAAATTACAATTCATGTGGTCGGAAAAACACTGTCCGCCGCCTTCACCGCTAACATTACAGTCTTTTTTGTCCTTATCGTACGATTTTTCTTCGCTCGACTCGCAAAGGAAGACGTCGGCCGCCGGCTAGCTACTGACCGACACGTCGCGCGGCGAGCTGCTGGCCTCCGAGTGGATCGATGGGGGGGCCTTGCCCTTGACGGGGTTGATCAGGCGCCCGGACCAGTCCGCCATCTGCGTCGACGACTGGTAGAATTTCCTCGAGGTTTTGTTGAAAATGGGCAGCAGTTCGTTGGCCTCGTTGGACAGCGCCTGAAACATTATTGAACACTTATAACTTCAATGAAAAAGACTGTATGAGTTGACATTGAAAAAGGGATGACTTCGAAAAACTGCTCAAACTGACGAACGAAATGTTGTATTATTTGTAAAAATAGTTTAACCATCTTGGACATCTTGTGGTAAGTATTATTTATTACCACAAAACAATGAATAACCAAGGAATAAAAAATTATGGAATATGAATTTGATAGACTTAAGAGCCGGTTATATGATCAGTAGAAAAAATCATAGATTTTTCAAAAACAGGTTCTTTGATCGGTGGAAAATACAAAAAAACTAAACATTTGTCTTAATTTTTATTATTACTACCGATTAAACAATCGCAAATTAGGGTGTGTTCTCTAGGATGAAATACGCCTAACGTCTCTGTATGTATGAAATAAATTCATAAAAAAGGTCGCTCTAGGGGGGTAGGGAGGGGATGGAAGAAATGGTGAATGTAGCCATGGCATAAAGGATCCTTGAACCAGCAAATAACAGATTGTAAGCCCTGTAACTTTTATTCCCACACAGTGGGCCTGGGTTTGTGATGAGACCGTAGTTGTCAATTTCTACATAAAATCACCTTTCATTAATGTCTTATTATTAAAATTTACACGGACATAGTAATTTATTTAAACAAGTCAAACGTATTGCAACCAGCTGCGGCACCAGAAGTTTACGTTATTTCATGTCTATATGCTCTGAGGCAGGCGTGAATGAATTGTACCGTGACGCGTACCTTCAGGTAGATGACGGCATCCGTGCCGAAGCCTTCGCACGACAGCAGATTCAGGTCTCCGTGGAAGTATCTGGCGTACAGTCTCGAGATGGGTAAGCCGTATCCGTAACCTAAAACAGACAATATACAATATTTAATATACAATATATAAAGACAGGACTGAAGTTCGACCTTAATCGAACCTTCTCACTCTATTTTTGGTATGATGTACTAGCAACTCCAGAGCTCTTTGTGCAAATTTAAGCAAAATGTTATACAATAAACCTCCTTAATTCGAAATTCAAGGGACCCAAAAAAAACATTTTAAATTATGCGAAACCCAGTTAATACAAAATCATCGTTCAAAATTTTTTTTTTTGTTGAACAATGATTGTAAATCCAAAAAATGTAAAAGTCATTAATTTTGCGAAAATATGTATTTTTGCATAGGTATTTCAAGAAATCGTTTTGAAAACACAATATTTATTATGCTAATACAAAGTTCTACTACTCAAGTACCCGTTATTGACATATTTGTTGTGCTCACTTGCGACAAAAATTATGTGAACTAAAATGTATTGATTTATGGCACAAGGGGCCAAAAATTATTTTGTATTACAAATTACCGGGATTAATCTACATACAACGAAATTAACATTTTGGGACTTGTGGGTTTTAAAAATTTTGAATTATCGGGGTTCGAATTAACAAAGTTTTTCTGTGTTGTTTTTATAATATTTAAAAAAATATACGATGTCTCGTAGCTAGTAGCAAAAACTTCTGGAGCTTTCTTCATTCATTTTTTAATACAAAATATAATTTGGGTGAAATGTCGACAGTTATGGATATAAGCGATATCAAAGTTCGAAATTTTTTTTCAATATTTCTGACTAAAGATAGATAAAAATTTCCAAAAATTTGTTAGATTTGTGGACGGTCTCGGGCGCGATTGGTGATCGGCACTTTACATTGTGTAAAGTGATCATTCGAGCCATCCACATGATAGGCTGTGTATTCGTCTCTGTGAGAGATCCCTCCGGGGACAAAAAATAGTAATTGCGCTCTTGAAAAATTTGGACATGCTCAAATGCTTGTTGGAAATCAGGACCTGGAAGTACGACAACATAGTCGCTGAAGAGCCTGAAAGTCGGGCCTTTTGGTACTCTGTACATCGTGCAACTTACCGGCCAGCGGAACAGTGTGAGCGTCAGACTTGGAGGGCTTGGGTGCTGTGCTGTACATGTACTTGAAGAGCTGGTCCGACACACTGCGAGGGATTCCTCCTCCCCGATCCGACATCTGGGGAATACGCATTGATGAAAAATCATGATATACATTATCTAGAAGCATAAACTTCGGGGGAGTCTTCTTCCCTCAATTTAGAATAGAAAATATTATTTACACTTGGGTGAAATGTCGAGAGTTACGGAGATAAGCGACATCAGAATTTGCATTTTTTTTTCAACATTTTTGACTCATTTTCTGTAAAACGTCAGACTATCCCACAGCAACTATTATACAGGCAAATGAAATGACAAAATCATTACAAAAAATTATTTTCCGAATTTCTAAAGAGTTTTAATAATTTTATTTGACTTCTAAATCTTAAGTTTAACATAATAAGATATAAGTAAGAAATATTTGAAAAATAAATGCAAAATTTGATGTCGCTTACATCCTTAACTGTCGACATTACATCGAAGAAGACATATATAAATATATACATGATTGTCACGTGTTCGCGCCAGTGGGATCCAAACGCTTATATGAATTCAATACACAAAGCTACTAGACACAAACTTAAACTGGAACACAATTTTGTAATTTGCACCGATTCAACGGACTTTGGCTATCTATATATAACAGAAGTGCCTGCCCAACCATTGAAAAGTCACTCTCCTGTCAAACTGGCCTCGCTTGGTAGAAGTCTGCGCGATAGTGTAGCATACCTTAATGCAGATGTCCTCCTTGCCGCGGACCACCGTCACGGTGACGGGCGGGCAGTTGTCCGAGTCCTCAGAGTGCTGCTCCACGGTCGCCCTCATGGCGTTCTTGAACAGCTCAAACAGCATGTGGTACAGATGCGAGGGGACGTACACCACTTGGATCTCGTTGCCCGTGTCCAGCTCTGTGAAACGGGAGCAATGTCATGAATTTTGACAGCATTAATCAATCAATTAGGTCAAGGTGCCCGCACAAAACTTCGACAAAAACAAAATAAGCCTAACCCGAATATGAAATAAAAAAACTAACCCATAAAAACCAAGTTTTTATTACACTCCCTTTCTTATTTACTAGTGGAAACAGGTTTGGCGCTTAACCTATGCGTTGGGCTCAAGTCGGGCGACGCTACGAAAGCGAGTAATAAAAAATTTCTAAAAATCCAAAATTATACTATAATTATTAATTTTTTTAAACAAAAATTTGTTATTTTTTCAATTGATTGAGCAACACTGTAGATTGTAATTTTAAAAAAATATTGATTATTTTATTTGTATGTATCTACCATCTAAATTACCATTCCATCATCATAACTGTCAAAAAATTCGAACGAAATGTCTTTTGTTCCTTGTTTTTTCAAATTATTTGGAAAATTATTTTTAAAAATATTATTACTGAAGTTCTTGATTACTCGCAATTATTGGAAAAAAAATTAGAATTGGGTTAGTAGTCAAATTCAATTGATTATTAATAATATTTTGTTTACTATTGCAAAAAAACAGTTATCAGCACCCTGATGATGGAATGGTCATTTCTGAAACATGTTGGTGAAAAAACTCACATAAAAGTAGATATATACAAATAAAATAATCAATATTTTTTTTTTTTAATTTGTTACATCATTTTTATCGTCGCCACGAGTCTGTCTGCAAAGTTTCAGCTCGATTGGATCTTGGGAAAAGGGTTAAAAATCAATCCAAAGGTTTTTAGACAGACAAGTAAGCAAGCAGACGCTATGTACGAGTTAAAAGAAAGGGAGTAATAAAACCGCTTGAAGCCAGGAGAAAATGACTAGGATAGAATATAATGGAACACAGAGTGTAGATGAGGGAAGAGCCAGAGGGAGAAGAACCTTCCCTACTCTGGGCCCGCCATATTTACTAAATAAAGAGACACAGTCCAGGCAGACGGATCGCGTTCTTACACTAAACATGTGCATATTTCATATATTGTCTATGGTTTTTGCGTAACTGTCAAAAAATTTTATTCACTTGAAAATAGTGTTCCAGTAATACTATAAATGTGTAAAAGCGAAGACAGAAATGTTCAAAAGATAAACAAATATTTTGTATGCAATCACCGAGGATTACTAATTTAAAATGTACTGAATTCTAGATTTTATATATCTGTCCCTTCCAAAATCATGTTTCCTATAAAATTCAGTACACTATAAATTAGTAATCCTCGATGTCTGCATTCAATTTTTTTTGGATATTGCTGCCTTTGCTTTTATACCCCACAAATAATGTATGTCGACCATCTTGAATCGAGTACCAATCATAAAGATGCCCAATTCAAAAGCCGATGAATGGTTTATTATTGACTTGAAATGGCAAAAAGATTTTTGTATTTCATGTTATTATCAATGTTTGACTGCGTTTAGCTGCATTTAACAGAATGTCCGCTGGTAAAACTTTGTAATTAATATGCGATTTTTGGCATCACCTTTTTAACAATAGAGACGATGACGTCAATAGCGAAACCTCAGAGAAAGTCGCTATGGTTGTGTTAATGTATACTTTTACATTTGTATACTTTTTGCTTTATTATTGTTTTAACATGGTTTTTAATGTGTGTCAAAGAAATATACTTCTAACACGTGTACATAAGTACGCTCACCCATTTTTTTATCATACCTCTGTCAAATAAGTTTTTAAATTTGAATTTGAATTGAAAATAGAGATTCTTCATTTGAAAACTTTGATTTTTCTCTAGACGCCCGCGTTGCGTTGAAGCTGACGAAAATAAAATAAATAAGGTGAGAGAAAAATAAATGATCCCTCGGGCGAGGTATAAGATTGGGTCCGAAATCACCTTAGCTTGGTGACTCCCGTCGGTGACAACTCGATACAGCTGGCCTGACATCAAAATAAAAGGACCTTTTCAGACCTATAAAATTTCATTTGTCTTTGGAAATTTGTAAAAAAAAATAGTCCGGGTCAAACAGATCCTGTTCGGCATACACTGTACATTGTCATAATTGTTCTTTATTTTTTCAGGTGTTACAAGACGGCCCTGGACTTCCTCTACGTTTCCTCGTTGCGCTCATCTTCATCTAGTATTAATTAATAAGGTGATAGAAAAACTGACGCCACTGTTCGGTACGTACCGCTGTGCTCGTTGAGCACCAGCTCCGGAGCCATGAGGTAGTACTGCTCGCACAGAAATCTGGCATTGTCGTAAGCGTCCCGCACGACCGTCGCCAGACCGCAGTGGGGGTCGATGCAGCCGATGTGTCGGCTGCTGATCACCGACGGGGGCTGCTCCCCGAAGAGGAGGGCTGGAAGAGGACGACGATGAACAATGCGATAAAATTAATATTAATAATATCTACAGATTGCTTTGCATGGAGAGCGTCGGAGACAATCCACGCAATAATGTCAATATGAATGAAATATGTAGAGGTAAGGTATAAAAATAATAAGCAGACCTAAGAACTTTGTCCCGACTCACTGTAAAATAAAAATGATGCAATCCCTTCTTGACTATGCTGATGTGTGTTATCTGGATGTCAATGTACAGCATCTCGACAAACTGGAAAGCCTCCAAATCATTTCAAATTTTACGAGAGAGCAAAATAATGTTTTGTCAATTGTATTTCTTTTATCATTAAACGATTTCCACATGTGTTTTGGGAAACAAATATGGAAATTTAATTATTAATATTTTTAATATTTGAAGCATTAACTTTGCGGTTAGACATTATAACAGTCAAATTTGTATAAACCACTAACAGTTCAATTTAACTTTCACAAAAGATTTGGTAACACCCACTTTAGACCCCGCCCCCCCCCCTCACTCTCTCTCCCTCGTAGATTCCTGATTGTTCTGTAGGCTAGTTAGTGCATGCTTGTCCTCGACAAGATTAACACGCATGTGATAAATATTGGTGAAAAGTTTACAGTACTATGGTTGCGGTGTATAGTGTTGTGAACGTAGTAGTGTAGTCGTAGTTGGTCCCGACGAAGAGACGGGTATGTCTCGAAACCGGTAGACCTAAAATCTGGTAGTGGTTTATACAAATCTGACTAACACTCTGTTAAATATGGAAATCGTTTTAAATAAAAGAAACAATGACAAAATCAGATTGACAGAACTTTCTTTTGCTCTCCTGTAAAGTTCGATATAATCACTGATGCACTTTTGGCTTTCTACCCTCGATATTTATTGGTTTCATCTTCAATCTCGTAAAATTCCATCACATCTCATCTTTCCACAACTTTCACCATTGGCCTACAATAAGACAACCCCATAAAATCCGTGTTATATCTCTATTTTATAATATCCCTTTCAATCCTCACTCACCACAGTGCCTGAAATCTAAATTCTTCTTTCTATCTAATCATGGTCTTCCACTGCATTCAGCTGACGGCACTCCACTATCCATCTCCATTCATAATACTGAATTATTCAGCTCCTCATTCCAAAGGCAGTCGGCTAGGTGTGGAACCAACTACGCGCAGACCACAACTACATCATTACAGACCGTAACTATCTTCTGAACCAAACTGAAGCAATTTGATCTTTCCTAAAATCTAGTTTAACCCTTCCTTGTTCCCACCCGTCTCCTACTCGTCTCGTTATCGTGGAGTTAGTTTTGTCACTGTAACATTCATTGTAACATTATGGAAATACGTAGTGATGCAACGAATACTACTTTCACGAATACAAATACGAATATTAAGCCTACTATTCGACGAATATAAATAATTCAACAGGGTAATAAATAATACACCACTTATCTTTTTTACTATGAGATTTGATAATTAAAATTTACCACTGGCAAATTTTTGTTCAAAAAGCGCAACATTTCTTTTATCCGTTTGTACATTCCCAGCGGTCGAAAATAAATATCACTTTTTTCACGCTTACGAGAGGTCATGTTATTAGATTTAATTTGAAATTATTTTTAAAATAAAACATAATGTCACCACAAGTTCAAGCCTTCTCAGAAGAAAAAATATTCTTCGAACAGTTGAAATTATTTTATAAGAGTTAACACTTTTATAGACAACTTTTACAGGAAATAAAATGGAACGAACAATACGTATTACAAAACAAAAACTACATGAAGTGAGCACCTAACCTTATTAATAACCCAATGAAACTAGATGAAAGAACTCACGTTATGCTGCGAAACAAGTAATAATTGACAAGTTAAGAACTCAATAATTCCATTAATTTAATGTTAGGGGAATCCTCGATAATAGAGTGCGCAGGTGTGTTCGGATACACGGTGCACAGCTAAACCGCAATTTGCATTGCGTTCAGTTATAAATAGTTTGTTTTTAATATTTGTGACGATATTCGGCGAATACGAATATTTGTATTGGTTGCGTCATTAGAAATATGGTTAAATTGTTCTACTAAATTATGTGGTGTATACAAAAAGTATAAAAAAGAATAAACAATGAGGCAAGTAATGGGGTGCTCACTGTGCTGGTTGATGAGCATCCTGATGGAGATGCGGCTCATGTAGAAGCGATCGAGGAAGTACTGCACGCTGTGCTCCGTCTGGTGGTCCACCTCGTGGCTGTCCTTGAGCTCCAGCACGCCCTGCGCCATGGTCTGCACCACGTCCGAGTGCCGGTTGCGGATCTTCACCAGCGACGTGCAGAATCTGCCGCCAAACATTGTACTTTTTATTTAATTAAGCGTAAAAATAGGCGCAAAGTGCTCACAGGTTTTATGGGTGAGGTTATATTATTGCATTTATTTTTCACACAGTTTGTCTGCGCCGCGACATTAATACCATTTCAGACGAAGCCATTCATATCTACACTGCAACAAGATTTAGAATGCACAAAGGTACTATAAATTAGTCACACAATTTTTGCCTATGGTCTTCTCTTTAACCGAGTTGACATTTTAGACAAAACGAACTGGAAAATGAAATCGCAATTTGAGAGGTCATCGGTTCAATTTGAATTCAAGCTTCACACTACGCTATTTATTTTTATTTTTTGTAAGGTTTTAATCATTTTCTTTGAACTTTATCAAAGCGAATTAAT
Source organism: Agrypnia vestita (assembly GCA_016648135.1). NCBI lineage: Eukaryota > Metazoa > Arthropoda > Insecta > Trichoptera > Phryganeidae > Agrypnia > Agrypnia vestita. The sequence goes on along the minus strand of JADDOH010000667.1, from coordinate 189,615 downwards.
TTTTAATATTCAATATAAGTTAATTTCACAATAGTCTAATATTTTACAAAAAGTAAGTCAGAAATATTGAGAGAAAAAAGCAATCATTGATATTGCTTATCTCCTTAACTGTCGACATTTCACCCAAAGTGTAAAGAATATTATCCACTCAAAATTGAATGCGGAAGACTCCCCGACGTTTTTACTATTTACTTGTATTGTAATCAACATCACAAAGTGTTATTTGTAGGGACCCACAGGAATAACTATGCATTAAATTCACCGTTAACACGCAGGCATCGCCTTGGAAACAAATACCTACTCAAAATTCAAAGACATTTTTCATTGTAGGAGCATACCCAAATTAAATAATTATTTATAGAATATGCCAGAAGAATTAATTACAGTTTAATGGACTAAATTTTTATTTTTTTTTGTTCCCTGTGAATTATATAAAGTGTCATAATTATTGTACATTTCCCTTTTAAATATGTATTTAATTCTATATTCCAAATTGATTTTTTTCGTTTATTTTATCTTCTTATCTTATTTATCTAGTATATTGGTTTAATTATCTTTATTTTACTTTTATTACTGTTTTCTTTTGTAATAATCATTGTTTAGATATATTTTTCATTTCTCTTAAATATTTTTTATTTTTATTATTTATTTTTAAATTATTTACTGTAAAACGTACTTTATGTTAGGTATATACAAATCCTTGTAACTCTATTGGACTGTGAAAGCCCATTAGGGCGTTGATGGATAAATAAATAAAAGCTTACATTTAATTTAAATTTATTATGAAAATATTGTCCCTTTTAATCATTTTTGCATCTGGCAACCATAGCTCAATATCACCCGTCTTTATGCAAGTGTCATCTGATACTGTGTGCACTCTAGAATCGCTAATCAAACTGCGCGCGCTCGCCGATTCAGAACTAGCAGCCGCGACTGTCGCTTTACCTTTCGAGCGTCCCCTCCGAGGGGTCGTGCTTCTCAAACTGCAGGATCTCGTCGAAGGAGGTGGCGTACCACTGGTTGACCATCCCGACGGAGGGCATCCTCAGCAGGTTGTCGGGCAGCAGGGCGATCTCTTTCATGATGTTGGCCAACCTGAAACAGTCACGCAAACGGTAAATACTCGAGGAAATTTCACTGAAATCTATGAAACCTACATCTTATTGGAAATGAGTTTTTAAAAACAATTGTCACCTCCTTCCGTTTCCTTTTACATATGTGTATAAATAAATAAGATTATCTTTTGATATTGATTGGATATAGTCTAAAATTCACATCAATTCTCGCTCATTAGTATGAAGCGGCCATTTTGTCACGTGACACATCCTTGGGGGTCGATTTGTTAAAGTGTATAATGCTGTCTTTGCTTTTATAGTGATTTGGAAACGTTTTGATTTTGGAAGGGATAAAGCTATATTTCCTACAAACTCTAGAATTCAGTACATTCTAAATTAGTAACCTTCGATGATTTTTTTTGGGTATTATTGCCATTGATAAATAATTTTATTTGACTTTTAATAAAGCAAAAAAATTTATAACATTGTCACGGGACGTGGCTTTGGAAGGCAAATGAAAACACTGGAAATTAATTTAGTTTAATTTATTACCAAAGAAGGTCCTGAACACGAGTTTAATTGCAGTACCGTTCGTAGGTCGCTAAAATCCTCCGAATATTTCACACACTTATTATTGAACTATTCCTTAATTCGCACTAAGTAAGGCTGTCTATATTGCTTAGGTCACTTCTAATAAACTCCGTTCAATGTTCGCTAGTAGAAACTATTCGCCCGGTATTCACTTGTGCTGGTCACTTACTAATATTGCGTGCTGTAATATCACGAATCACTCACTGATCACGGCGATGTCGCCTTGTTAATGTCACAAACTGAATTGCCTGAGCCCGCGTCGCGTGACTCCTTATATAGAAAAGTTCCTTCGAAAGGTTTATTCTAGAGGTAACGAGAAGCGTGTGGAACGTTCTAGACTATTCTACATAGTCTTTTACCAAAGTGATAGAATGTCGTAGAATTCTCTCGGTCACGAATGAGTGACCCCGGATTGCGAGCGCAACAGTCTGCGGTTACGGTTGGCCGACCGCCATTGTTGTTTATTTTCAGCATTCAGTAAGAACATAGTAATTGATGATATAGTTCAACATTTAACAGAATATAAGTCAGTCGCCTAAACATTTTTGACTCAATTTATTTATTAACATTTTGCATACACACTATTACAATGGCGGATTTATTGCCAGATGGTATTTTCTTCTAACCATCTAGAAAGTTTAGTAGAACAGTTGAAATATATTTTTGGTATACAATGTTACAGTGACAAAACAAAACGAGATAAGTAGGAGATGGATGGGGGACAAGGAAGGGTTAAATTAGATTTTGGAAAAGGCAAAATCGCTCTAGTCTACTTTTGAAGATAGTTATGGCTAGTGATGATGTGATGTTCGTGCATAGTTGATTCCACAGTCTGGCACTAGGGAATGCAATCCCGATCCCACGAGATCTCGAGGCATTTTACAAGATCAATCCTGAACCGAAAAATCGGATGAGATTATCGGGATTGATCAACTATTTTTATGTTTTGTATGTTTACTTGTGTATATGTCTATAGAGCTTTTAGTAAGTCCTTAAAACTTATGTTCATGTCACATTCAAATAATGAAAATAGCTTTGAATAATATGCTGTATTTTATCAACCTAACATAGAAATAAAAACTAATACCAACTCTACTCTACATTGATTGGTTGATGCTTGGAAAAACGCTTACAATAACTTGAAAGCAATGATTAATAATGAATATTTTATTAAATATTCTGATATAAAAATGCAAGGCGCTTTCGTTAATTGCTATTCAGCTCTACAAACAAAACACAAAAGTATTCGGGATCCCGATCCTTAGGGATCCCGCGGGATTGAAAATTCTAATCTCGAGGGATCTCGAAAGGACAATCCCGACTCGGGATTGCATTCCCTACCTGGCACTGAATTTTGAATAAGGAGCTGAAGAATTGGAAAGGAAAAATAATGTAGCATTGAGATTTACACGGAGACGAAACAAAACATTATCAGTATTGAATATGGATCTTGCCAATTAAAAATACAATTATTCATGTCATTTACATCATTATCATTATTTATTATTACTGGTAATTATTGTTTTTATCATTAAGATAACGAACTAACAACATAATTGGCCCCAATCACGAAAATTGCCTTTATTGGTTGCGTACTACAGGGCAGCTTTAAGACAAAACATAAATATTAATCTATATTAATTATCACCATTTTCAATAAACATGCTATTGTGTCAGAAATTCTGCCAGAAATAATACTAGACTTTATAAGGATTGAATAAAGAGTGTTTTAAAAAGATGGACTCGATTTAAAATGCAATATTTCTGTACAAATGATTACTTATGATGGGCGGTCTGTTTCACGACAGGGTGAGTTATATTGTATGTAGGTACCCAGTGCACTAACCGTATTATGAATAGAACTATAGGTAGATTGCACCGCCTAGGTAATCAATACAGCTCTGTTGACATATTTAATGTTCATACACTTTATGCATATAAAAAATAAACCTACTTTTCTTCTTGTACTTAGATAGCTATGCTATTTGAACACTTTATGTTTCGTATTATGTATAAGCCCAATCCAGGGGGTGTATTATTATTAATAAATAATATACAACACATTGTATATAAGTCGCAATATTACTTTGAACACCGGATGATTATCCTGGTAGGGTGTGAATCCTTCGTTTCATTCTACCGCTTCTATTGGTGACTTTCAAAGTGATAACTTAAAACAACATGAAACATTCACCAATCCCACCGTATATACAGAACACAAGCCCTGATGCCACCCTATAAAGACTTACATACGTGATTCCCATATAAATGACTTTGTCTCTGTGAGACTTCTATAGTTTGTCTTAATTAATTGTAATACTCTTGTTTCGGGATGAGGAAGCTCCAAGTAAAGACTTTGTTCTCGTAAGTATTTATTCGGTAACAATAACGGGTTAGACAATCGTTTATACAGTAAAATGCGGTCTGGATAACAAAGGTAGTAGAAGAGAGCTCGACTCGACATTCACGCGCCTTTTTATACATTCTCTCTCTCTGTCATGCAGTCTCTTTCTGGCGTCGCGACATACGTTCCTCAGATCTATTACATTAATGATGATATTCTTCTGTGCACAAAAACCAGTAACTGTGTTTTTAGAAAATAAGTGTAAAAATATTGTTAAAAAAATATATATTCACCTGACGGGCAATTCCTTCCGGAGAAATGTGAAGGATTTGGTCTCGCACGCATTTAGTCCTGTAACAATAAAAAATTTCATTAAAATAATGAAATATATATAAAGGGTCCGCCAAATAACTTTTTTTTTTTGAAAATGCTATAAAAAAAAAATACTGAATATTTTCTTAAATTTCTTTTTTTATTTGAAAGTACAATCCTTCCGGTTAATAATGGAAAATAATTTCATTCAAATGGCTGCCTCGGCTGGCCATGCAGTAGCCTACACGATCGGTCCAATTTTTAAGCACATTATCGATTGTGTGCAGCTGTATTTCACCAATGGCTTCACGAATATTGTCCTTTAAAGCGTCAATTGTCTCTGGCTTGTCGGCGTAACATTTATCTTTGAGGGCACCCCACAAATAATAGTCCAACGGTGTCAAATCGCAGCTCCGAGGTGGCCAAACGACATCAGCTCTGCGGCTGATAATGCGATCTTCAAAAACAGGGCGCAAAACATCGAGTGTAGCTTCGGCTGTGTGGCACGTAGCGCCGTCCTGTTGAAACCAAATGTTGCCAATATCCTCCTCTTCAATTTTTGTGAACAAAAATTCGTTCAACATGGCCCGATAACGATCGCCATTGACTGTAACGGCCACTCCTTGCTCATTTTCAAAGAAAAATGGCCCAATTATGCCTCTGGACCAAAATCCGCACCAAACAGTGACTCGTTTTGGGTGTACCGGCTTTTCAATGTATGCGTGCGGGTTTTCTGTGCCCCAAATGCGACAATTTTGCTTGTTTACATACCCGCCAAGATCAAAATGAGCTTCATCCGAAAAGATGATTTTTTTGGCAAAATCGGCATCTTCTGTAAGTCGATCGCAGGCCCACTCAGCGAAGCGAAAACGCATTGTATGGTCAGTTGGCTTCAACTCCTGAACCAATTGGACTTTGTATGGCGTCATACCAAGGTCTTTATGCAAAATTCGTCTCAATGATGTCTCCGAAATGTTCAATTGTTGAGAACGACGGTGAATTGATGTTGATGGCGCTTCACGCACACTTTCTGCCACAGCATCAATATTCTCGGGTGTACGCACTGTTTTTGGCTTTTCACGCTTTGGTTTATCGATGAGGATGCCAGTTTCTTTCACTTTTTTCACAAGATAACGAACATACGGAGCTGACGGTGCTTCTCTTCTTCCAAAAACCGTACGCAATTTTCGCACACATTCTGCAACATTACCATGATTTTCAAAGTAATGTCGCAATATTTCCCAGCGTTGTTCAAGCGTATACACAACCATATTCGTTCAGCGGAAGGATAAAACTAATTATCTGTCAAATCAGACATGAGCTAAGTGTTACCATTCACGAAATAAGCACTAGTTGAAAAAAAAAACTTTAGATGGCGGACCCTTTATATGCTATGAAACACCTTAGACCCAGAATATAATTTAAGTAAAGATGTAAAACGAATCACTTCGATAATGTATAGTTTCCTTTTGAAAAAAACTGTTAATGTACATTTAAAAAAAAAAACGCATCCATACTATCTATTCTGAAAATAAAAACATTGTCATTTGCTGATGTTGTTGTCAAATGTTAATTTTTCTATTGTCGGGACGAAAACATTGCCTTAAATGTAATATATCAACCCTTTGAATGAAAAATGGGAAGATGCATGTGAAACAAACAGATGTCTACATTTTTATAAGTATAAGTACATATTTTATACGTTATTCATTAAAAACTTATATTTTAGACTAATAACTTCAGAATGCAATGACTGGTTTGCGTGATAATGTAAATATCGCTTTGACCTCAAAAAAGCGGGTCTTTTTTAGAACACCCAGGCATTGTGAGGTCCGACATACAATCCATGTGCGTTTAGCAAAATATTCATGTACCGATTTTAATATAAAAAGGTATATATGCCATTACTGCACAACTATTGCGTGTTCAAAAGTGATATTGCATAACCTTATACGTAAACATAAAAATACAGATTGTAATTTCTGCTTCCTGTAAGTATTTTTTTTAAAGATAAAAGATGCCGGGTGGGACAATCACTGTAGCGAAACACGTCATGAAAACACTCCAGGCTTGAGTTAATCACATAGATGTATTGTGGCTTCACCGGGAATTGAACCCAGAACTCATTTATGAATCCCTTGTACTCCACACTCACCTCAATCAACACATCTTTACAACAAATTTCCAAATGTATCATCTAAGATTGTTAAAGCCGCTAATGTAAGAATTACACGGGCATGAATAAATACGTCTTGTCTATTTTTTAATGTTGGGGTAGCAAACAGAAAAATAACAATATTGTTATTTTCACAACAGGTCGGAGAAGCTCGCAATAAATTTTTAATTTTCAATATTTACAAGTGTACGGAGAAAGTTGAAGGGTAAAGCACCCTTGGGTGATTCTTTTTCATCGGATGAAAGAGAATCGATTGTGAAAAATTAAAAAAAAATCAAGTTGGGATGAAGATTAGCACTGCCGAAACAGAGGTAGTGGTCGCAGGGAGAGATCAAGAACGGTGCTCCATCAGCATACAGGGGACGCAGCCGAAACAAGTCGGCAAATTCAAATACCTCGGAGTGGAATTTTCTAGTGATGGGAGGTGGGAAAGTGAAATAGGTAGGAGAATCGGAGCTGCGGCTGGCGTTCTAAGTTCTCCACATAATGCGGTGATAAGAAAATCCGAGCTAGGTGTCGAAACAAAGCTGACTGAAATTTGGATCCTGACAGAGAGAGCGAGAGCAAGGATCGAGGCTGCCGAGATGAGTTTTCTAAGGGGGGTAGCGGACAGGGTGAGAACTGCCGACATAAGACACACACTTTGCATGGAGCCCCTACTCTTACATATGGAGAGATCACAAATGAGGAAAGAATACCTAGGACCTTTGGCAATCCTAAAAGGAAGGCGTCCGATGGGTCTTCATTGCTTGTTACATACGGAAGCAGCACAAGACAGGCAACACGCGGAAAGACTGAGAGTATTGAAACTGCCCACTCTTCAGGAGCGACGAGCAAGAGGTGACCTCATCGAGACATTCAAGATTCTATTGGGATACTACAATATTCCTAATATGACAGATATGTTTGCATTAAACACTAATGTGGGTCTTCGAGGACATCATCTAAAGTTGAACAAGTCTCGGTTCTCGTGTAACCCAAGAAAGCATGCATCAAGCAATAGAGTGGTCAATATGTGGAACAGTTTGCCTGAGGGTGTTGTGTCTGCAGCCAGTGTCAACCAATTAAAGAATAATTAATCAATTAAAAAGACATACATAAAAATCTAATTCACGAAAAAATATTAGGTTACTAGGATTCGAACCCAGGTCACATCCTATCCGGAGATTCGGACCCAGGTCACCTCCTATCCGGGACCGGTGCTCTGACCACTAAGCTATAGCAACCCTCTATGTTTCCGTGAATATATCGACCTTATATGTAGTTCTTATTTTTATTAATTGATTAATTTTTATATTTCTGTACGTCTTTTTAATTGATTAATTAATTTGGTTTTAAAAATTTCACAGAAGTTTGTTCTGAAAAATTACAACTTCACAAATATGAATGTGTTCTTGAATATATATAATTTAAGAATAGGCTGGATATTCAAATGAGAGACAGTGATATGGGCCTATCAGCTTAAGCTGCCTGCCCATTATCAATAATAATAATAATAATAAAAAATATAGAAGCACCTTGTCGAGTTTTGGGGCCCCCGACTACTAGGGCAAGGCAAGGAAGATGATGATAAACTAAAGTGTATTACGGTTAATTGAAATTAAGAAATATTCCAACGTCTCCGACCGAACCGCCGTCAACTCGAGTCGGTCCGGCCAAAATGTTATTTATAGGTTCCGCAATATATTTATATCCGCATTTATTAATGTTATTAAACGCGCGCGCGCACGAGCAGGCCCCCTCGCCACGGCCGTGAACGCGCCGCGTCACGCGGTGGCCGACCGCGCCGCCCGACGGGCCTACGTGCGGGACCGGGGGTAACACACGTAACGCAAGACGCGTCACGCAAGACGTAACGCAGTAGTCTAAAATATCGGTACGTCACTACAAGAGTGTCAACCAACACCTTTTAGGGGGCGGGGCATGAAGGCGGTTTGTTTATTTACTTATACGCCCTTGGGGATTTTACACGGAACAATTATCAATAAACAAAAATAATGATTAAATGTAATAATCATAATATTAATAAAAAATAAACGTTGTAACATAGATTTTTTTTAAAAGTGAATTTTTCTTAAGGTATTCACGGCCGTTGAGAATATTCGGTGTATAGTTTTCTAGAATATTTTCTGGGATACAAAATTCGAAAAAAACACATTACCAAGTTTACAAGACAACTTTAAAATCCGTGATGATGGACCCTGCAAGGGGATCCGAAACGTCGGCCAGGGAAATGCGGATGATACATGGCAGAATATCCCAGAAAACTACATACCGAAGGTTTTTGCAACTAGCTACGAGACATGTAGTACATTGCAAAACAGTAATTTTACGCAATAATAAAGGTAATTAATAATATAGCGATTCAGAGCGAGAGAGGTTAATGTACTTAGCACGGGCTACCGAAAACATACCCAGTTAGTTAGGTTAACCGGTCGGGTGCCGGAGCGCACATATTCGCTCCCTAGACACGAATGCGAATTCGAACTTTTTACCCGCGTTTATGGGTTTTTAAAACTTATTCTGTGTTGCATCTCAAGTTTTTGAATGAACGAGTTCTATCTGTCAAGAAACCTCAGTTACCGCGCAAACCGGACAAAAAATCATTCCAAATGTCGTCTGCGAACCGCGCATTGTGTTATTTATCTGTTAATAAAGTATTATAATTAAGTACTTTTATATTCTTGATATATTTATAACGAAAATATTGAAATACAATAAGCTTAGTGTTATTCCTTCCATGGTTTTATTCGATAAACATACATTTCTGACAGTAAATAAGTAATTATTGTGCAAGTAATTATTGACGTCTGCATATTGAGAAACCAGAAACTGCAATTTCTTAGCGGCTATTGTTGAATTTTACATGAATTTACATGAACCATCACAAAAAAGTGTCTACAAAACAGCAATCGCGAAATTGCGCGGCAGACAGGGTACGTTCCGCGTCACGTAGGCCGGCATACGACAGGTTAAAATTGATTTTACGTAATCATGCGAATGCAACATTTCGGCGGTGACGCGTCGCACGTGCGCCGCCTTCCTTCCTCCTTGAAAACCGTAGTGATGGGTACGCTCTGTGCTAACTACTACAATGTAGTACTACATTACATTGAAGCGTACACTTCACACCTTTTGAAGTGTGGTGCACACTACAAACTACACACACTTCAAAGTTATTGAAAGTATATGCTTCAAATAGTACACTTCATTTTGATGTGAACACTACAAAGTACACATACTTCAAAGTTATGTGTACTTTGTAGTAAACATAACTTTGTTATACATATACAGTTATGTGTACTTCGTAGCACACATAACTTTTTAATGAAAGTATGAGTACGTACTTCAAATAGTACTTTTTTATGTGAAAATTTTGGATAGTGGATGAAATTGAAACAATCCCCACCCCCTTCATAAAAATATTGGGACTGAAAGAAGAAATGTCCGGAAATTTTGTAGTAGTATGTCTTTTGATATAATTTTCTTGGCGACCTTTTTTTTTAGGTCGCCAAACTTTTTATTTTGGAAAAAAATAAGGAATAATCCAAGAATATGGTCCCGTTGTTCATACAATGAAAATAAGTATTTCACTATATAATTTAACGCCATGTTAATTCAATCTAACTAAAATAATCGTAATCTAAATTAAACAAACCAAACCTAATCAAACCTAATAACCTAACCAAACCAAACCTAATAACCTAACTTAACCACATATATTGCCTATGAAATGTCAAAACATGCAGTGCATTTTTCGGAACTTTAAAGTGTAATATCTTATTTAATACTTACTATTTAAACGTAAATTATCTTTCATTTTGTTATTAGCACATTCAATAATATAATGAAATATTCATTTTCGTTGTATATGCAATGGGACCATTATCTTGGATTTAAAATAACAAAATATTGATATTGTACTATAATACTACAATTAGTTCACTTCATTAGCACTACATTTTTGTAGTACTACAATTAGTTCACTTCATGTAGTTTTTACTACAAATGTAGTGTACACTTTGCAGTCTTCAAACTGGTGAACGTGTGTGTGTTGTAGTCTTCATTTTGAAATGTAGTTTTTCCCTTCGCTGGAAAACCGACGGGGCGTCCGCTAGTCACGCGACCCCGCAACCGTGCCGGCCAATAGCGGGCCGCGACGCGGTCGCGCCTACGTGCGAGAGCGAGACGGAAGACGCGGCGTCCGACGAGCGGCATTCAATCTCTTGTCCCGGGATTACATTTAAATATATGTATATATTTTTTTTAAATCTATAAACGACTTCGGAATTTGATACTTTGAATATAAGCGAATGCTCAGTCGTTGTAATGATAATGATTAAATGTTATTTGGACAGAATCGGACGGCAAGAGTACGGACGAGAAATGGTGGATAGTCAATTTTAGTTTTTTTTTTTAAATCTTATTTTATTCATCAATATTGGACTGACTGTATAAAAATAAAGGTACAGATACACATGCTTATTAGTGGCATGCTCATAAATCAACCGGCGGTTGTATGGCTAGTGGCATGCTCGTTACTAGCAATGTGCGTACACACATGCCACTAATAAGCAAGGCCTAGAGAAGGTCGATACTGCGCATGCTCACGTGCCACTAAATAAGCGTGTGTATTTGTAGCTTAACACTTTGCTAAATCTATATTTGATATACAGTAAAACTCCGATAATTCGAAAAACGCCGTAATTCGAAAATGTTAAAATAAAAAAGTTCCAAAATATTCATTTCACTGTAGATTTACCTCGATAATTCGAAAACCCTGTTAATTCGTGATTGGAAATAATTTTTAGTCCCTTGCGCCGTATATCAATACAATTAAGATCACATATATCGTCTTTTTGCAAGTGAGATCAACAGATACGATAATTTCGGGTACTCTAGTAATAGAAATGTCGCGAACTTTGTTTTAACATAATAAATATTGCGTTTTCGAAATTATTTCTTGAAATATCCAAAAATACGGACGTTTTTCACAAAATTAATGGTTTTTTCATCTTTCTCATAAGCGATTATAAAGTATCTATTTACGAGTGATAAATTTACGAAATAGTTTAATTTAAATAATAGCGTTAAGTCAAATAGTGTTATGTGACTTTGTGCGTTTGATTAATTAATAAATCCGTTATTAAATTCCAGCGTTTTCCTTAATTCTTCCCGCAGCCACGACACGTGACAGTATATAAAACTTCCAAAAATTTTATAGACGTGGTATTCCATCATGATCATGGTGGACGTTACATTGTGTAAAGTGATCACTTAAGCCAGCCGTACGACGGGTCGTAAGCCATATGAACACCTAAAAATACTTCCATTCCTACTTTCCCATATAAAAAAATAGCTCCGTCTCTATGAGACGTCCATAATAAATACATCTTTGTTAAATAAGATAAATCATACAAGCCTCACAGAGACGGGGCTATTTATATGGGAAGCGTTTATGGAAGTCTTTACGGGGTGACCCAGGGCTTGCGAGCTGTACGAGCGGGCTTCAGTGATCACTTTACACAATGGAGAGGTTTTCATCAAAAAATAAACGCACGCGAGCCATCTTCGTTCTGATTAAAAACATTGCGTCGGTTTTGGTGCCTGTCTCTCCGTTGTGTGCGTATCGGCAAACAGCACAAGACCAGACGACAACAACGACGATAAGACTTTTGACGCCGGCGATGTGATAGAATTGTTCCAAAAATACTTTTTTTATTTTAACAAACACACTATCAACAAGTCAATTGACCTTGACAGATAGTCCTAGAGTGACATTAGTGTACAAAGTTACACAAGATAAGTATTGCGCAAATAAACAAGCACATCTATCGCATCACATTAACAAGTTGATTTAAAAGTGAATATTACACAGGGTGTCTCGTAGCTAAATAGCAAAAAAATTTCAAAAATAGCAAAAGTGGATTCCTATCTTGACAATGAATCGAAAATGTTCAACCACGACCTAATCTGTTGCGCTATTCTGAAAATAGCAATATTGGGATGTCAGATCTTGAGCCCAGCACTTAATTTAATTAAAAAATAAACGAGACGTAGGTATACGTCGGTATTCGGTGTTTGTCGTACTTAAATAAGAAGATTTGTATTGACACGCGCACCTGGGGGATGTAAACGAAAATCCCGTACCCGTGTCTATTTCTCAGAAGCCATTAAACCCGGCCGCACTGTAAAATTGCCCGGCTTCCCAAAGGTGCATATTTCCAGTGAATTTGGCTGCCGGGAGCTCCGCCTAGCAACAGAAAATAAACGGTTGTTCGCTAATCCATCCTCACCGCCGCCGAACAGGTATAAAAGCGGCGCGCTTTTACTTCCAGCCAGGATATACTGTTCGGAAGACTCCAACAGTCCTCGCCTTACTAAGAGTGTCCGGGAGGGATACCTGGCGAACCTAGGAAGCGATATCGCCGCCGCAGTCGAGTGTTCTCCTGCCGGGCCGTACCAAGGCGAGCTTACGTGAAGCTCGAGTCTCGTCGAGTTCTTATCTCCGAGAAGTCTCTCCGCCATCGCTCTTGCTGTCGAGTTTTTTCCAGCAAGAGCCTTCGCCGAATCTGTGAAGTGAGATCAAGAATTCCAGCATAATATTGTGTTGTGACTACGCCAGAGACCTAAGTGCTTGTGCTAATTTTATTAGATATTCTGTGTATACCTACTTTGATATTTCTACTGTTTATAATTCTGTGTTTATTTCTACTACGTATGTACATTTGTGTTTTACTGACTGTTAATAAATTGTTGTAAAAAGAAACTTTTCAGTTATTTCCACGCCTTTGTCACTTGCAATCATAACTTGAAACCAACCACCCGTTTCAGTATACTTTCACGCATCACTCTCAAAACCATTATTTGCGATGTCCGATTTCTCCGGTCTGGTCTGACACAGCTGCCCTCCGTCTGAATACATTATTTACCTCTTTCTATTTTTAAAATTCCCCTTTTATAGATAAAATAATTATCACTGTAAAAATTTTCGTTTATAGTAACTAACTAACTAACCACCACGCCGTTTCCCCGCAGGGGTAGGCAGAGAGGATTGAACGCCACACTCTTCTATCCTGGCAGACCACTTTTGCTTCGGCCACATTCATACATCTTCTCATACAAGTTCTACGGTTGTTGCGGCTTTTAACAGGGCCATCCTCAAATACTTGAAGTATCTGATCGTGCCAGGTCTTTCGCGGACGTTATACATATAATATGTATAACTTCTTCATATACAGGGTGTCCCGTATCTCGACGTCAAGCCGAAATCGGGTGATAGGCCAAGTTATAATAGTTATCGGAAAAATATTAAAAAAAAAAAAAACAGGCAGTTAAAACTGGGCAAAAAGTATTGATTTTGAATATTTGGTTTGGTAAAAATTGACATTTTCTTCCAAGCTGGAGCAGTAGGCTTTGAATTTTGGACAAAAGTTTACAGAAGCATTATTCAGGATTACATAATAATAAAAAAAATTAAGGAAAATAAAGATTTGTAACAACAGAAGTGAAAAGATCGTCACAGGGTGTAGATTTTTTATATTTTTTAAAATCTTACAACAATTGTTATAACAAATAAATTTGGAAATCGCAGTGCATATTATAAAATGCATTTAATAACACATTGATGTTGCACTAAGCCGGAAGTAATTAATGTACTATTAATAGTCTGCATATTGAAAAAACAATTAAATTTAGAGTCGTAATGAATTTCAGGCTTCGTTGAGCGACAAAGGCAAGTATTTTTAGCCGTTTGACATTTCGAGACTCTTATAAAATTGATGACGGAATGTCTATTTTTATTTTAATGTCGACGAGCGAATCCGCACGTTTTCGGTGTGTGTATTATTATCATATTAGATAGTGTTTCTTTTGCGAGCAGTAAATATAACAAAAAAAAAAGATAAATTTAACGTAGTTATGCAGAAAAGTGCCAGGCCACAATTTTGGTAAAAATGAGATATTAACGTCATCGGACGGAGTGAGGTCGATTCTATGTTCTACTAAAACCAACCAAGCCGCTTTCATACAAAAATTCACACTAATCGCCTTCCGAAATATTTATTGATCGCAAAAAAAAAACATTTTAAAATCTGCAGAAAGCGCCCACCCACGTCACTTAAAACACTTATAATATTGACTATTCCTCAAAACATATTCACCAGAAAACAGCTAGAAAAAAGTTAATAGATATATTTTTAGTATTATTATATAGTTTAAAAAATACATATTCACATGGTGATAATAAAAATCCCATAAAAATATAAATTGAATTACTAGATATTCATAATAGATAAGCAACTCTGGCTGTTTTCTGCAGAATGCATATTTTACATGATGAGATCAGACAGATGAAAAAATGGTTTGGTCATGTGGAGCGTATGAACGAGGAAAGGATGGTTAAGAAAATATATGATGCGAGTGTTGAAGGCAACAGGAATAGAGGGCGTCCGCGAAAGACCTGGCACGATCAGGTACTACAAGTATTTGAAGATGGCCCTGTTAAAAGCCGCAACAACCGTAGAACGTGGCCGAAGCAAAAGTGGTGTGCCAGGATAGAAGAGTGTGGCGTTCAAGCCTCTCTGCCTACCCCTGCGGGGAAAAGGCGTGATGGTTAGTTAGTTCAGATGAAAAATCATCCAAATTTCTAAAAATCTACACTTAGATCCATTTCATAGTTATTAGAAAGCGGCATTTACATATTATTTATAATTTTTTGAAGTTAAGAACTTCCTGGGTCTCGTGCAGATTTGATTATTCCATTTTTAGACAAAAGTGCTTTTATCTCTGTCTGAGTTTTTTGCGGCTGGCCGCTTTCTGCATAACTCTACATTCAATCGTGACACCCACGAAATGTCATTTCTAAGACGGGATATTTTTAAACGCTCCAACAGGCCGAGGGCCGGTTGTATCAACTCGGATTATTCACGATGCGTTGTAGATAAATGTCTCACAGAGACGAAGCTATTTATGTGGGAACGTAGGCATGGAAGTTTTACGTGTTTATGGGGCTTGCTTACGAGCTATCCATGCGCCTGGCATGGGTGATCACTTTACACAACGTAACGTTCATGATTCCGCCCGTGATCAACCACCGCGACTCGTTCTTGCGACGGGGGGAAAAATAACCAACATTATTAAGACTCGTCCCAGAGTTCTTTCTAAAAAAAACTCCGTGTTTCTTATACAGGGCTCAAAATGCAAATTTATCGTCACAATCGTAGAATAACGACGCGCGTGATTTTTCTCATGTTTGCAGGAGAGCAGTTTGAAGTTTTATTTATATAAAGACACTTTATGTCATAGCTCGATAACTAAAAGAGATTTTCCTTTGAAACGTGGGTTAGTCATTTAAAGTTGATACCTTTTAAACCTCAAATATAGTCAGCGCAGTACAACGACGTTTTTACACGTGCAGTATTGTTCTACGACCGCAAATCAGAACCGTCGTTATACCGAAATCGTAATTCATTGGCGGTAACAATACCTTTTACAGAGATACGGTGATAACCATGAACAATAGCGATCGGTCTCGATATAATGCAAAAAATCCCTTTCACCCGCGCTGCTCGCCCTTATATCCATTTAGCCTCTCTGCCATGCTCTGTCCCTTACGCTCGTCGTGACATACGTTCCGCATATCTATTACAGTTAGTTAATTAGTTAGAAAAAGACAAGACGATCTTTGTAGCTGCACAGATTTCTGTGTTGACCAGCTCTGTAGGACAAAATACGTATAAACTTTTTCTGCACTCTTCTGTGACTATCCGTTCAACGGACGCTGGCTACCATCACTGTATTCACTGCGGCCCGGGACATCTCTGCAGCAGACCACCATGTTCTTCCAGAGTCCCGACTGCCGGCAATCTCTTTCTGCATCATATCCTACTTCTCTGATTGTCTCATCACCTTGTCCGAGATATCCAAGCTTTCCGATTTTTATTCTTTTAATTGGGTATGTTTCTTTATTCATCCGAACCACAACATCTTCATTCGTTACTCTGTCCAACCAGCTTGTTTCGAGTACATATTCTTCTGTAGATCCACATCTCGAATGCTTCAAGTCGCCTTATCAATGAAAAATTTCTGCGAGCTTGTAAGTGTTGAAAAAATTATATACCTTACAGTAGTCGTATATGACGTCCAACATTTGACATCTCACAATTAAACATATCAATTGAGCAGCGACAGAAATTAACATCAAAATTTAAAAAAGCTAATACCTACATATTTATTAATTAGTAAATACAAGTAAAGAAAATGCGCATTTATTTATTATTGAATTTTGTCGCACTAGGTAGGTACCGTATATCCAAATACGCATTTTGTTAAGAAATGTGTTTGTTCCATTATTTATTTTAATACATGGCGGTAGTGTGCCGCCATACATATTGTATGAAAACTTTGAATAAACATTTAAAAATAATCACATAAATCAAAATTTGAGAATGATCATTAAGGATAGTTATTGTTTACATTAATGTATTTACATTACATTGTATACATTAATGTAACAAAAAAAGTATTTATTGAATAGTTTCGAAGATGTAAGAAAAAATATATCAAAGTTACAACATCCACGCGCTTGACACCAGCCACGTAACATATATACAAAATCAGAAGGGTTGGCTGTTGGAAGTGTGCATCTTCGCTGTGATGGCACTTGCTGGACATTGATTTGATTATAAACGATGACTTTTTTTTAAATCGCGCGTGCTCCGCGCGCGCTCATGGTCAAATAAAATTACGCGCGACTTATTTCCTGCTACGCACTTCCGTCTTTTTTCACGAAATCACTGCCACAGATTGCAGGAAAGCGAAAGGAGAGGTGTTACACATCAAAAAGTCAAACTAAATACTTTTAAAAAGTATAATGTTTTAGTAAATAAGTCGCGCTTTATTACAGGAAGACATTTTTACTCAAGACTTTTAAAAAAAGACTACTGTAAAATAATACGCATGGAATTTCCTCCGGTCTCACATGGTTATAATATTAAAAAACAAGACGATTCCACAGTACCCAATGAGCACGTGTCCACGGTCGGTGTATTTTGACCGTACTGACAGTAGTGATGGGTCCGCTCTGTACTCACCAGTACAATGTAGTACTACATTACATTGAAGTGCCCACTTCACGCCTTTTGAAGTGTAGTGCACACTACAGAGTACACACACTTCAATGTTATTCAAATAGTACACTTCATTTCAAAGCGAACAATACAAAGTACACACATTTCAAAGTTATCGAAAATACGAGCACATACTTCAAATAGTACATTTTTTATGTGAAATTTTTGGGAAGTTGATGTAGATAAATGAAGAAATCTTTAATCAATTAATGTATATTATGGATGTCTCACAGAGACGAAACTGTATTTTATTATTATTATGGGAAAGTAGGTATAGAAGTCATTTATGGTGTATATCGGATTTACGACCGATCGTATGGTAGGCTTAAGTGATCACTTTACACATATGTAAAGTTCGCCATTTCCACCATGATAGAATATACCATGTCTTACTAATTTTTGGAAGTTGTATATATTTGGATTACATGACACACAACACGTACGTGTTGTAACAACCTATTATACCGGCCTGTGACAGCCATTTTCCTTCCCCCTATATCCCCACAGATGACGCTAATTATTATTGATATCGTTAATGTCGCTCAATGAGACTCCCACAACTGTGAGACATCCATAATATACATTAATTGATTAATGATGTCTCTGTGACAAGAAATCCAGTACTACCGTTCTGAAAGATTTGAACAAACTCAAAAAAATATTCTGAAGAAATCTTTGGAAATCGAAACAATCCCCCCCCCCATGGTTTGAAAATGTTACTTTGGAGAAAATATCGGCATTTGTCTCAAATATTTTTCCATTGACCTTTTTTTTTTAGTCACCAAACTTTTTATTTGGGAAAAAATATGATTAATACTACAATTACTTCATTACTTCACTTCATTATTGCTACAATTACTTCACCTCATGTAGTTTTTACTACAATCGTAGTGTACACTTTGCAGTCTTGAAACTGGTGAACGCGTGTGTGTTGTAGTCTTCATTTTGAAATGTAGTTTTTCCCTTCGCTACTGAGTACTGACACGGACTCTTACACAAGTCGGGCCAGAGCTGGCAGCGGCTCAAAGCGGCGGACACGTGGCGACGCTGGCGGATGACCGTTGGAGTAGACCCGGGGCAGGCCAAAACTGCCGACCTGAGGAGATTTGCGGAGAGTCACGAGGCAGGGCCGCACAAGCTACTAGAGCTACCAGGTATTTTTCACTTTCCTCTCCTGAGAGGAGAGGAAAGTGAAAAATACCGCCCACACCAAGCACGACTGAAATTCGTAAATAGTTTATTTTTCTCGGACACAAACGACGACGTCCACAAAGGAAAACGGAAACGAGGGAAAACGATGACATCCACGTCCGAGGCAAAGGGGAAAAACAAGGAAAAACGATGACATCCACATCCGGAGTTAGAAAACTTTTCCCGAAACGAGAGAAACGTATATAACAGCGACATAAATGAAACCATAAAATTAAAACTTTGGCATGGTGGTTTGGATGGTACTTAAGGTTATCAACCTCAAAAACGACCATTATTACTCCCTTTATATTAACTCGTGGCGTCTGCTTGCTTGCTTGCTTGCCGGCTTGCCGTCGAAAAAACTTTGGATCGATTTTTAACCCTTTTCCCGTGATCCAATCGAGCTGAAACTTGGCCAGTAGACTCGTGGCGACGATCAAGAAGATCTATCAAATTTTCGTTAAAAAAAAATTATTATTATAATATAATTTCGGATTTTTAGAAATTTTATTGGTTTTTTCAAATTGGAATCATCAGAAAAGTTTGATTACGTCGCGGTATATTTTCTAAATTTGAATTACTCCGTCGGTATACATAATAGGTACTTCACTACGAATGTCGAAAATCTAAATTGACTGACAAATGTTTTTAGAATTTAATCTTCAAAGCATGAAGTGTCTTACCATAGCTCAAAACATGTGACATTTTAGAAATATATTAAATTACTGTAAGTTTAGTGTTATATTATACGTTTTAATTCGTCTTTGATTGTTGTTATATTTTACAGAGAAAGGGAGTATAATAAAAATTTGGTTTTTAAGGGTTGCTTTTTTGTAAGTATGTAGTTTTGTTTTCGTCTATTTTCTTAAATTATTCAAGAATTGTGCCCTCTATCTACATCATCATCATCACTCTCGGCTCTGGCGGATCTAGACCTCCTCAAGTCTTCCTCCACTCATCTTGGTTTTGTGGCAGCCCTCTCCAGTTCAGAAGCTCCAAGGCAGTATGTCAGATGTGTCCTCTGTAAACGGATGTAAATGGAAACATATCATTTTTATAGGTTCGTTTAACCCGACTGCGCGGATCTAATCACGTGGAAATTTTCATCGGACTATTTATTGTCCTCGGAGTAATGCATATAGGCCCTACGACGACCCTTTAGTCGCCAGATTATATTTGGAGCTCATTGAAGATAGAAATGAGAAAGTATGCTTGTTTCCGTACGTCTCGGTGAACATCGAATTATGTAATTTTTACTTAGTGTTTAGTCTATAATAAAATTAATTGCAAATACACCGAGTCCTTATTCCGAAATCTTCTTTGCTGGCACGTAACAATAAAATGAACTAACGCTTACAATTTATTTTTAGCGAAATTTAAAATAAATTAAATTTTGATAAATATTATTATTAACTTCAACGGGTTAACTATTTTTAGGTTTTACAGCTGTTTCGGCTTGTAAGGCCATTATCAAACAGTGGATATACCACGTACCACTTATTTATAAAATGTCAAGATACCCCTTCCCCTTTAGAGTAATGAGATATTTGTGGTGAAGCCCTATATTAATGTTCGTCTTTTCCCGGGCACTTATCATTAAAGGTGCCTCGGTTAACGTTATGCTTAATTATCAAAATTCCCCGTTTTTTGCAACTGTTATTTATAAATATTATTTTAATTTATGACCTTGATTTTGGGTTTTTTAAAGTTATTGAGAAGTGGAGAGAAGATCATTTTTTGTTGATTATTTAAAAGTTTAATATTTGGATCCTTTTTATATTTATTTATTTCTAGTTGCTCAAGTAAATTCATCATAAAACGTTTTGTTTCTATATGTAAAGGTTTTGGCTCGTTATCGCCTAGCGGGACGTGGTTTTCATTTAATAAATGGGCCGCAAATTTTGACTCTAAATTTTTTTTTTTGTAGCAGCGCATGTGTTCCGCGAATCTAGTTAAAAAAAGACTTCCCGTTTGTCCTATATATGTGGCATTGCAATCTTTATGATTACATGTTAATTTTGTATATGCCACTGTTTTCTAATTTAGGTGTTTTGCTTTGAGAGTATAACGCTTACTAAGTTAATTGAATCCCTACTGATAAGTAGGATTAGTTCTAACTCTTTAAAGGTTGTCCATTCGCAGACGGGTTCTCTTGTTGCCGGTGTGACAGCCCGGCAGGTGTCTGGCGGTCCACCTGAATAATCAAGCGGCGATTTGTTTACGGTCCAAAGTGCTTCCCGGGCGACCTCTGCCGCAAAGGTCGCCCGCACACGCGGCGCTAGATCTGTCCACTGCACGCTGTTTATTTATACACTTTGCGGTTCGCCTTTTGGACGGCTAGTCGCGCTTTGGTACGAGCACATTCTTTTTCAGTTATCACTGCCACGTATCCGTGCAAATATTTTCGCAGACTAAATGCGAAACAAACAATCGTGTAGGCGAAACGAACGACGGAATGAGTCGATGAAATCGAGTTTTGAGTTAAATATGCAGAGTTGTTCTTTAGATACATCCCTGTGTAGTGCGTTTTGGGATAGTGAGGAAAGCAATATCACAGTATACTAAGAACAGTAATACGTCTTCGTACAAACTGGCCGCTACCCATTAGAATGTGTGCGTGCGTGCTCGGCGCCGTGTACGCACGCGCTGTGACGCACACATTGACGTAGAATATGGGGGCACAAGGCGGCGGCAGTAAGGGCCGCGCCTTCGGTGCCATTCGCGCTCGCAGCCGCCGCTTTAGAAAAAAAATGCGCTTCCTGAAAAAAATGCCTTTTTTATGTTTGTGGTGCTTTACTAAAAAGATGTATTGATTATCACAAAGACTGTGAGTTTTTAAAAGTCTACGTTGATGCTAATCAGCGTTCTTGCAATTTAAGTGCAAAAACTAGGTACACTAATTACAGAAAATTTCTGGTTTCGTGTCTACCTTACGCGTCGGAATCTCAGATGCTACAAGTTAAAAGAAAGGGAGTAAAAATAAAGTGACAACCTTAGCGTCAATGCAAGAGTAGTAGGCTAATAACTCGCCGACAGGCCGTTCTGTTCTGGGTATACTACGGCAATATTCAAATTATCATCACTAACCGGTCGGGTGCCGGAGCGCACATCTGCGCTCCCTAGACACGTATGCGAATTCGGCCTATTTTACCCGCGTTTATGGGTTTTTAAAGCTCATCATTGGTTGTGTCTCAAGTTTTTGAATGAATGAACGAGTTCTATTTGTCAAGTAACCTCATTTGCCGCGCAAGCCGGACAAAAAATCATTCCAAATGTCGTCTTCGAACCGCGCATTAATTGTGTTAGTTATCTGTTAAAATGAAGTATTTTTATATTCTTTGATATATTTAGAACGAAAATATTGAAATACAATATCTTTAGTGTTATTGCTTCCACAGTTTTATTCGATAAATATGTGCGTACATTTCTGACACTAAAATTTCGTTACTTATTTTCATAATTAATGTAATTATTTTACAAGTAATTATTGAAGTCTGTATGTTGAGAAACCAGAAACTGCAACATCTAAGCGATTATTTTTGATTTTACGTGAATATAACCATCACAAAAAAGTGTCTAAAAAATAGCAATCGTGCGCGAAATTGCGCGGCCGACAGGGTACACTCCGCGTTACGTACGGCCGGCACCCGACCGGTTAATAAAATTATAATGCCGATTAAATTATATGCCCGAGTTTTACATATTATATAAATAGGCGTGTAAGTATTTAGTACTGATAAAAATATTTATAGATTAGAAGCTAAATTACGTTTTTTTTTAAATATCCGACTGATGAACCAGGTGTTATACGGAAAAAATGCATAGTAGTGGTACGATGATGGACGAAATTACCACCACCGAGCGTGGGTCGGAGTATCGAGAGAAAAATGTTCCTCCTCAATATCCGCCGATAAAGCGCATGGACTAGACACTCGAAATATCTCTATTTACACAGTTGAAACTGTTCTTACGGAGTCCGTCCTGGTTCTGGGATTTGCAGAGCTCCGCTTATAGTAAATCGAGTGTACGCTGCACTCGCTGCGGTCACCGACGAACTTCTCTTTTTTTTTCCCAATCTTTAACTCTTGCGGCTTCGTGAATTGGGAAACAGATCGACACGTCCATTTCCGAAAGGCTTTGACCGTCGGATACGTTGTATTTTTAGGAACCGCAAGAAAAACGTCAAATATCCAACAGAAGAAAAGACCACGGAACTCCGTGGTTCCAATCGTCAACTTTACGTAAGTTAAAATCTTGGCAACTGGAGCAGAATACCTAGAACGCCAATTTCGACCAATGACCGATCCATTATTTCGATCGGCGGTCAGCGATCACTAAACAGTAGTTTTAATCATTTCAAGTTGTATCAATATCATATTTGCAGATAATGTAGTGCTGTTTGCACACAACAAGCATGACCTTCAACGCACGTACATTTGTGTTTAAAATGGATTATATTTCAAAATAATCATGAAAACGGTGGATTAATTTATACAAATTGTGTTCAATTTATCAATTTACAAGAATAATCTAAATCACGAAAAGAATCATCATTATCATTTTTTATCGTCGGCAAATATTCATAATAACTCCAATGATCACTAGGAATCAATTATATTCAAGAACACATTCTTATTGTGAAGCTGCAAAGTTCTGTGAAATTTAAAACCAAATTAATTAACCAATTAGAAAGACATGCAGAAAAATCAAATCCACGAAAAAGTATTTGGCTGCTACCGGGATTCGAACCACGGACCTCCGCCTATCCGGGGCAGAAATGGGTTATATCATTTATTTTATCCGTTTTTTTTGTACATTCCCAGCGATCGAAAATAAATATCACTTTTTTCACGCTTACTCATCTTATTAGATTTAATTTGACACTAACTAACTAACTAACTAACTAACCAACCATCACGCCGTTTCTCCGCAGGGGTAGGCAGAGAGGATTGAACACCAAACTCTTCTATCCTGGAACACCACTTTTGCTTCGGCCACATTCATACGTCTTCTCATACAAGTTCTACGGTTGTTGCGGCTTTTAACAGGGCCATCCTCAAATAGTTGTATTATCTGATCGCGCCAGGTATTTCGCGGTTCTTTTACACACAACGGAAATAAAATGGAACGAACAGTACGTACCTACTATAAAAAAAACTACATGAAATGAGCATCTAAACTAGACGAAAGAACTCGAACAAGTAACAATTGACAACTTGAGCACTCAACAAATCCATTCCTTCAATGTTAGGGGAATCCCCAATAATAGAGTGCGTAGGTGTGTTCGGATACACGGTGCACAGCCAAACCGTAATTTGCGTTGCGTTCAGTTATAAATAGTTTGTTTTTAATATTCGTGATGAAATTCGGCGAATACGAATATTCCGTAAATTTCTACTACTAGCTGTGCCCGCGCGCGCGTTGTTTTTTTAGTATTTGGATCATCGATAGATAGATAAATAGAATTTTCGTGAATCTTCTACAACATTCTCCTTCCAGAACTTTCAAGAAATTTTTTCGCGTAGTTTTTTAGTGTTTGGATCGTCATAGAACTTTCGTGAACCTTCTAGAACATTCTCCTTCCAAAACTTTCAAGAAATTTTTTCGCGTAGTTTTTTAGTGTTTGGATCGTCATAGAACTTTCGTGAACCTTCTAGAACATTCTCCTTCCAGAACTTTCAAGAAATTTATCGAATGTACAGGAACCTTCTAGACACACCGACACATTCCGCCACTCAGTTTAGAACCTTATAGAACTTTCCGGAATTTTCTAGAACCTCATCCTTCCAGAACTTTCTAGAGCAGGTTTTTCCGGAACCTTGTAGACTCACCGACACAGTCAGCGCGCCTACTTTGAAACAATCTGAAGCATTTGCGGCCTTCCCATAACAAAACAATGTGCTAGAAAGCACATTTTCGTCACCCACTCCCACCCACGCACAGTCACCCCCACCAAACTCGCATATTTTCGATGTGACACCAAGGGCTATCCACCACCATAATCACCGGTGGGTGGCTGTGGCTGGTTGTGGAGAAAACTTGGCGGATAGGGAAACACGGGTTTCTTTATATATATTATATATATATTATAATATATTATATATATATATATATTATAATTTATATATATTCTTATATATATATATATCTATATCTCTCTATATATATATCTATATATCATCTATACTATCTAGTATCTATATTTATACGAATAAACATTCCCTAATCGAACTCCCAAGTATCAAATAATAAAACTGAAAAATTAAATGCTGGAACCTGGATTCGATCCACGGACCTCTGTGTTTCGCGCACAGCGTGTTATCAATTTCACTATCCCAGCGACTTAACAAGTCGTCAATATTTGATAGTTATATGTTTCTCTTTGAATTATTAATTCACTTATTTATATTATTCCATTTTTATTCGGGAAGTAATCGACTGATTACGAGAATATCAAACGAAGCTTTGACGTCTTCTCGCTAGTCGATTTCCGAAACAATGGAAGTATTCTTTGCTAAACTGCAAATAAAGTATATACCTATATATTATTAAACATATTTTTCATTTATTTAAGGAAACGAGTCCCGGAATATTTTAATACGAAATAAATAAATGAAATAAAGAGAAATACACAAATATCAAATAATAAAACTGAAAAATTAAATGCTGGAACCTGGATTCGATCCACGGACCTCTGTGTTTCGCGCACAGCGTGTTATCAATTTCTCCATTGAGAATACTTCCATTGTTTCGGAAATCGACTAGCGAGAAGACGTCAAAGCTTCGTTTGATATTCTCGTAATCAGTCGATTACTTCCCGAATAAAAATGGAATAATATAAATAAGTGAATTAATAATTCAAAGAGAAACATATAACTATCAAATATTGACGACTTGTTAAGTCGCTGGGACAGTGAAATTGATAACACGCTGTGCGCGAAACACAGAGGTCCGTGGATCGAATCCAGGTTCCAGCATTTAATTTTTCAGTTTTATTATTTGATATTTGTGTATTTCTCTTTATTTCATTTATTTATTTCGTATTAAAATATTCCGGGACTCGTTTCCTTAAATAAATGAAAAATATGTTTAATAATATATATATATATATATATATATATTGATTGATTGATTCGGCAAATATCTACTATTCGGCAAATACGAATATTCGTATTCGTTGCATACTATTTCAAACTAAATATTTACTTTATTTTAAATTTAATATTAGGTCCTTACATATGAAATTGGCGTTTAGTATGGGAGGAACATAAAGCCGATTTTTTTTATTATAATATATTTATTTAATCACAGTATGTACCATTGCTATCCATGCACTTTTGCCATCTCATAGGTAGTTCATCGATCCGTTTACTAAAAAAACCATTCGGACGGGAATCAATAAAAACTTTGAAGGCGGTTTGGACTGCCCCATCGGAGTTGAATTTTTTCCTTTGCAAGAAGTTATCCAAATTTCGAAAAAAATGGTAATCTGTTGGGGCAAGGTCCGGAGAGTACGGTGAATGTCTTAGACATTCCAATTGAAGGTCCTCTAATTTGGTAGCCGTCTGTTGTGCAGTGTGTGGTCTAGCATTATCATGAAGCAGCAGTGGCCTAGAGCGATTAACCAGCCTCGGTTGTTTAGCAGCTAGCTTTTCCATCATGGATTGCAGTTGCTGACAATAGACATCTGCCGTAATCGTCTGGCCAGATTTAAGAAAGCTGTAGTGAACGACACCAGCACTAATCCACCAAACGCTCACAAGTAACTTTTTTGGAGTCAATTTTCGCTTGGGGCATGGTTTGGCTGGTTCGGCAGGGTTCAGCCATTGCGATGAGCGCTTCCGATTATCGTACAGGATCCACTTTTCATCACAGGTAATGATTCGATTTAAAATCCCTTCATTATTGTGCCGGTTGAGTAATGCAACGCAGCAGTCAACGCGCGTTTGTTGATTTGCTTCACTCAATCGTGAGGTACCCACCTTTCAAGCTTTTTCACCTTACCAATTTGCTTCAAGTGGATTAAAACAGTTTTATCACTAACACCGCAGCCTGCAGCTAACTCGGATGTGGTTTGCGATGGATCCGCTTCCACAATAGCCTTCAATTCTTCATTATCAACTTTGGTCTCCGGCCGTCCACGGGGCTTGTTCTGCAGGTCGAAATTTCCAGAACGAAAACGTTGGAACCAAAAACGCACTGTGTTTTCTTTTGCGGCACCGTCGCCATACACATTATTAATCCTTCGAGCCGTTTCTGTAGCATTGGTGCCACGGTGGAACTCGTACTCGTAAATAACGCGATATTTCAAGTTTTTAATTTTGTAAACTGAGTGACGCAAAGAAAAAAACAATTGAGGAAAAAACAAATGAATTATAATTTTCAAAACACAAATACATGAGTAAATAGCTGTATAAATTTGGATTTGGAATTCCTAACCAAAGAGAAGATATTTGAGATCAAATTTGCCAGTACGGCAAAACGCCAATTTCATATGTAAGGACCTAATATAATGTCAAGCCTCGAAGTGTTTTCTTGCCTTGGAAATAAATATTAGTGCTACTGATGACGCAGCGAGGATTTGATATCTCATAACGTGATGCATTGTTATTGTATCATATTTATCATTGTCGACTAAAGCCATGTATTCACTAGGGGACAAAACGCGAAACATTTCGCGCGGCACGTCGCATCAACATCTACGCTCATGTTTCTGGGACAATGACGCGGTCATTTGACGTGTACACACCGGGAATCACATATCACTTGTCGCGGAAATGTCGCCCGACGAGGTTATGATGATTAGTGCTGCGCATCTATTTATTCTAACGAGTTTATCGAAACGTAAGAGGAGAAAAAGGTGGTGGGTGCGAAATTATTTACTGAAAAGAGAAAGAAGGATGGATATTCTATGCGATCTTCGAGTGTCCGACGATCTTTTGTCAATTTCACTCGAATGACAACAACTGATCTTGAAAATTTACTACAAATAATCGGGCCTTCCATAGCCAAGCACAACACAATATTACGTAACGCTGTTGGCCCTTACATCAGACTTGCAATTACATCTCGCTAACAATCTCGTTTTCCCACATTAATGTCATGTCGAGTGGTATACAGTTACAGCGCACGCGCATTCACTTGTAAACATACCACGTGGTACGACGGCACGTAGAAATGCCCCGCTATGATGTCCGCGACGTCGCGGAACAGTGCGCAACGTTGCAACGTCACGTAGACTCTATGCCGCGCGTGATGTTGAGGGGCGATTCGTCCCCTAGTGAATACATGGCTTTATGTAGTTTGAACGACACTGTGGTCAGGAAACGATGACGCCATCATTTCATTATGCCTCGTATGTTATCCATCCGTACGCGTCGTACGTACTAAACTATGAAAATAATACTAAATGCACTATGAAAACAACACATTAGTTATTCATCGTGAGGTGGCATTGTTGACAGGTCCATAATAAAGAAGACATTTCAAATTAATCTTACGGTTGGTTATGCAAAAAGCAAACAACCAATTTGATATAAACACTTTTTGTTAAAAGTGCGATAATGCATACATTTTATACTTCATAAGCAAGTTATTCTTCTTCTTCTTCTTGTAGAGTGTAAAGTGTCGTTTTCTTTTAATTTATTTTTTATATGTTACTGATATTCATTTATTTATTTGTGTTTTTTTTGTGTTTCGTTGGTAAAACTCCATATTTTTTTAATTTTAATAAATATTATTGTTATGTTCTGCGGGTTAAGCGTTATTTTAAATGTGACAGCTTTCGGCTTGTTAGGCCGTTATCAAACGGTGGATACACCACGTATAATCGACATGTTTATAAGATTTAAGTTACCCCTTCGCCTATGGATAATAAGTCGTGATGCAACGAATATGAATATTCGTATTCGCCGAATAGCAGATATTTATCGAATATTTGTGTTCTGAACTATTTATAACTGAACGCAACGCAAATTACGATTTGGCTGTGCACTGTGTATCCGAACACAGCTACGCACGCTATTATCGGGGATTCCCCTAACATTCAATGAATGGATTTGTTGAGTTCTCAAGTTGTCAATTGTTACTTGTTTCACATCATAACATGAGTTCTTTTATCAAGTTTTGTTGGGTTAATAATAAGGTTAGATGCTCATTTAATGTAGTTTTTGTTTTGTAATACGTATTGTTCGCTCCATTTTATTTCCGTTGTAAAAGTGTTAACTCTTTCAAATAAATTTCAAATTAAATCTAATAATATGACCTTTCGTGAGCGTGAAAAAAGTGATATTTATTTTACACCGCTTTGAATGTACAGACGGATAAAATAAGTGTTGTATTAGAAAGAACACCGGCTCAATATCATTAATAAATAATTATAAAATAGTTTTAAAAATTAAAATTTTGGGGTCAGGTTGTGGAGTATTATAAAGAAATTCGCCGATTCAAATTGTTTTTAAAACGAGCTAAAGCCGTGTCTGATATGGTTTGCAATAATAACAAAAAATGGTCGTAAACAATGCTGAATGCGAATTATTATCGCCCCTTATCGCGAGCAATATTATTGTTTGTGAGGTTCTGTGTTTGCAATGTTATCCCGTCATTCCGCGGGCGTGCCGGCCAACGTCCGCGATACGAGCGCGTGCGTCAAAAACTAATGATGCAACGAATACAACGAATGCAACGAATAATACTTTAACGAATACGAAGCCGTTCGAGGTAAAAAATAACATACGAGTCAAAAATAATACTCAACGACGTAAAAATAATACACTACTGCTCTTTTTACTCCCTTTATATTAACTCGTGGCGTCTGCTTGCCTGCCGGCTTGCCGTCAACAAAAACTTTGGATCGATTTTTGAGCCTTTTCCCGTGATCCAATTTAGCTGAAACTTCGCAAGTAGACTCGTGGCGACGACCAAGAAGATCTATCAAATTTCCGTTAAAAAAAAATAATTATAGTATAATTTCGAATTTTTAGAAATTTTATTGGTTTTTTCAAATTGCAATCATTAGAAAAGTTTGATTACTAGCATAGCGGCCCGATAACGTCGCGGAATATTTTCTAAATTTGAATTACTCCGTCGGTATGCATAAAAGGTACTTCACTACGAATGTCGAAAATCTGAATTGACTGACAAATGTTTTTAAAATGTAATCTTCAAAGCATGAAGTGTCTTATCAAAGGTCAAAACATTTGAGATTTTAAAAATATATTAAATTACTGTAAGTTCAGTGTTTTGTTATATGTTTTAATTCGTCTTTAATTGTTGTTATATTTTACAAAGAAAGGCAGTATAGTAAAAACTTGGTTTTTATGGGTTACTTTTTTACTAAGAGATTTAACAATTAAAATTTACCGCCGGCAAACTTTTGTTCGAAAAGCACAACATTTATTTTATCCGTTTGTACATTCCCAGCGGTCGAAAATAAATATCACTCTTTTCACGCTTACGAGAGGTCGTATTATTAGATTTAATTTGAAATTATTTTATAAGACTTAAGAGGCTCTTATACCTTCAATGTTGGAATTAGTTTAATCACTTCCCGCTAAAAATGGCGCTAGTTTCGATTTTTTTTTTTCGATTCCTTAGAGTCTACGATACTCTGAGTACTTTACATGCGGCTAGACCGCCTAGTTCTACTACTACAAGTGCGTCAGTTCTATAACTTTGACACTTTTGCTAACTACTTATTGTAATAAACATCGTATGTTTTATATTTTACATGAATTCGAAAGGGTAAAAAATTTTTAATAAAAAACCCACTAAACAGAGGCGCTAGTTTCGCTCAAACATGTATTATTTAAGCACAAAAAACGATATCGAGAAATATACAATACTATAAAACGACATAGAAATGTGCAAACTTTAACGCCTGACCTTTTAACTGCGTAGTGCTACATACGTAACCCTTTCTACATGAACGTAAGCTTTGCAAGTTTGGCGAAATTTTTCTCTACGATAATTATTCGACCCTTATATTAGAGATGTCACAAAGCCGGCCGTAATTCAATGGATATTGTATCTTTCTGAAATTTCACTCACAATTTGCTTTTTTATGCTATTTTTTCTGATTTTTAAGAAAAACATTTTTTTAAGATCTCCATTACATGTAACATGTTATTGTGTGAATTTAAACTATATTTTTTATTGTTTTATAACATTTTGTTTAATATCAATGTTAAATAATTCAAATATAAACCATTTAAAAAAAAATATGCGTGTACTTTTGTATGCGCGTTAGAAGTTATACTTAAAAAGTAGAATAAAGACAAAATAATAATAATAATTTCTTTGTCTGTCCGTAACTTACTGGAAAGACGACTTTAGATATTTAGAATGTGACAAGCAATCAGCGCTCAACACTTATTGCGCGGCCACACAAGAGTTGTTATTAATTACTATATAGTCCGTACACCCGTGAAAATATGGTTAAGTATAAAGAGAATATAGAAATAAAAAAAATCTGAATTATCTTTTCAAAACGTAAGACTTTCATGAAAGTAACTTATATCGAATATTTAAAAGTAATTCGCATTAATAAAAGTCAAATAAAATTATAATCATCCATATTCTGAACTAAGCAAAATTGCCATTTCTGTATCTTGACAGTTATTGTATTACATTGTGATGCCGTTTTTTTGACGTTTTATGTTTGACCGGTTTGAAATTAATGAATTCAATCAATTAGAAAGCTCATTATTTTTAATTGTGAATACATTAACATTTGTTTACGTTTAAGGGCTTTCTGATTAATTGAATTCATTAATTTCAAACATGCCAAACTTAAAACATCGAAATTAGTATTTTATACATACCTGTCAAGATTGGGATAAAGATCTGACATCCCAATATTGCTATTTTCAGAATAGCACAGATTAACTTTATAAAAAGTATTATATGTATATTTTTCAAATTTCTGAAGGGTGATAGTGCAAAATGATTAAACATTTTTTTTACTTGTATTGAAGCGAATGTATTTTTAATATTCTACATCAGTAACTTAAATAACAATTAAAAAATTTAAATATGTAAATATAATAATTTCGTTATCCATTCGTAACTTGCTGGAATGACAACATTAGATATTTAGAGTATGGCAAGCAATCAGCCCTCGGCTCGTGTTGCGCGGTCACGCAAGGTCTGTTATTAATTACTTGTCTTACACCCGTGAAAATATAATTAAGTATAAAGAAGATATAGAAATAAAAAAAGTCTAAATCATCTTTTGTAAGACGTAAGACTTTCGTGAAAGTAACTTATGTGGAATATTTAAAATTCATTCGCATTAATACAAGCCAATAAAATGATAAAATGATAAATGATTTCTGCAAGGTGATGATGCAAAATGATTAAACATTTTTTTTACTTGTATTTCTGAAGCAAATGTATTTTTAATAATTTATATAAGTTACTTTAATAACAGAAAATCAACGGAAAATATTAACCTACAATAACGAATGGATCATATATCAGATCGTTAGAAATGATAATAATCACGGATAATAAACATAGACGACTCGTAAAAAACGGATATAAAAACATAGCAACCGAAAATATTAACGTATCATAACGAAGAGATCAAAATTCGGATCGTTACAATAGGAAAAAATTCACAGATAATAAAACATAAAAACATTTACAGGTCATAGCTTGTATTTCCATGGTCTCAGTTAATTGCTGGAAATTTGCAAAACCTATACCAATGCTCATAGCTCCAGATACGGCTGCATGGTTAATATCTAAATTACACTCAATGTGCGAAGACAAGCTCATTTTTAAATTGCACATGTTACATTGCATTTTATACGTAGATTTAAATCCTTTCCTAATTTCATCGTATATATAAATGTTTCAAAGCGTGCATCCATATTGATCACAATGAGAACCAATTTTCTTCTGTTCCTCAAAAACGTGTTGGAAATCAATTATTCGTCTTCCTATTATTTCCATAGGTTCATTTGTTTTCTAAAAAAATATTTATTAGTATTTAACATAAAAAAAATAATTTAATGTGTGTAGTGAGAAATGCAGAGGAAATTTTATAAGGCATGATGGTCAGGCAAGTTGTTATAAAGCGTCAAAAGAGGTGGCGAAATTTATAAAAAAAAAATTTAATAACATTAAACGCACTTAATCTCGTTGTTTTCCTAATGTTTTGAAAAGTTTAATTGTTCTACTAAGGTAATAAAATGCCCAGGTACCCAGCGTAATATGACAGAGATGGGCTTTTAGTATTATTCCTTAAAAATTAGCGGAAGATATTTTTAAAATTACCTGTAATTTATTATCCGTCTCATCAATACTAATCAAAGTTTCGTGCATTATTTTTTTGATAGGAGTTTCGGGTGGACTCCTATTAAAAATTATAAATACAATATTGTAAATATATGGATGTAATAATGTAAATAATATATGTAAATAAAATACAATAATGTAAATATAATTAAAAAATAAACTAAATCCTTAACAATCAAAGCTAAAATCATACAGTACAAAGTATACCGATGCGCAGTACAAATGTCGATTTAAGAAATTTCTCATCCCTACTTCGTCAACGTAAGGCGAAATACAGTTTTTAGTTTTTTAAAAATATCATTAATGAAGTATTAAAAATTGCCAAAATTTTACATGTATACAGGCCAAAGTGTATGATATTGTTTTGATAAAATATAAAAGTACAATGAAAAAAAAACGTTCAATTCATTCGATAAAAACAGTGAATTTTGACAGAATTTTTGTATTCTAACCTAAAAATATTGTTTGAATACTGTCACCTCGATACTTGAAATGTGTTATAAAATGATTTACCTGTGTTCTTGGGGCAAACTACTTCTTAAACTAATTCCTCTACATGGTAACTTTCGTTTTCTGACATTCTCATAATGCTTACGAGGCATTTTATAAATAATTTTGATAAAACCTCGGGAGTCAACACTTTTCACGCACAAGCACCGGTGTCCGGTGGACGTCTAAAGAGATGATTTGTTCACTTTTAACGGGATCTGTTACTGAATTATTTCAATTTTTTGAGCATGAGGTATATTTTTTTGAATATTTTTTCATTAATGACAATAGAATTATCTTAATACCCATATAAAATTTAATCAAAAAATATAATCATTTTATGGTTTTTTGGATGTTGCAAAATAGGAGACGGAACGTGAATTTTTATCTTTTTGAAAACGTTGTATTTAACAACCTACCCAAAAATAATAATATGTTTCCCCCCAAACTTTCTGATGAAACTATTTTTATTCAATTTATAAAAAAAATATATGGTCTTTATTTGGAAATATTTCGAGAAAAAGTGTACCAAAGATAACTCTATTGCTAGAAAGATTAAATAGGGCTTCGGGATTATATAGTATTTATGATAATAACAAAGTATTTTGTTGAATTTTTTTAAATAAATGCTTTAAGAATGAATGGATCTTTCATTATAAAATTAATTAAATGCATGTTTAGCTGTAATTTTGGCAACAAGATTCGAAAACTTTACACTAATTTGAGTTTTTACACTGCAAAAACGTGAATCATGTACTATGGCGCCTTAACACTTTTACAAAGGAAATAAAATGGAACGAACAATACGTATTACAAAACAAAAACTATATTAGATGAGCGCCTAACCTTATTAATAACCCAACGAAACTAGATGAAAGAACTCATGTTATGCTGTGAAACAAGTAACAATTGACAACTTGAGAACTCAACAAATCCATTCATTCAATGTTGGAGAAATCCCCGATATTAGAGTGCGTAGGTGTGCACAGCCAAACCGTAAATTGCGTTGCGTTCTCCAATAAGATGTAGTTTTCGTAGATTCCTGTGAAATTTCCTCGAGTAGTGACAGGTTTTTTATATTTATCTCAGAAACACCTCGGCGGGATATTGCTGCTTTTATTTTACACCTCTCGCATACTATTCGTCATCCAAAAATAGTTTTAATGCAATGCAGCGTTGACGAGCGGGTCTAAAAATAATACTTCAACAACAAATCTTTACGAAGGTGGAAAAATTCGTAGGCTTATCGCCGTGTCCGCCAGGTTATTTCTGGTGCCTCGGAGCGTCCAAGGTCGAGTCGTCTGAAGCCCTTCAAAGTTCCTCTAGTAATGAAAGAAAGATCGAATGTCAAAAAATACTACCGCGTCGTAATTTCTAAGGACTCCAATACGTTTAATTATTTTTTATTTATTTCTCAAGTTAGTTAATATTACAACTTGTATATTAACTAGTATTATACATTTTACATTTTTAAATCTCATACTAATATACTATCCATAATAACCTACATATTTACATGTACATCTAATCTAATCTATGGTACAATATAATAAATAATACATCTTACACTCTACAATTCTGTACTATTTTTACTCCCTTTATATTAACTCGTGGCGTCTGCTTGCTTGCTTGCCGGCTTGCCGTCAAAAAAAAAATTGGATCAATTTTTGACCCTTTTCCAATCGAGTTGAAACTTTGCAAGCAGACTCGTGGCGACGATCAAGAAGATCAATCAAATTTTCGTTAAAAAAAATTAATAATTATAGTATAATTTCGGATTTTTAGAAATTTTAATAGTTTTTTCAAATTGGATTCATTACCAAAGTTTGATTATTAGCAAGGGCGACCCGATAACGTCGCGGAATATTTTCTAAATTTAAATTACTCCATCGGTATACATAATAGGTAGGTACTTCACTACGAATGTCGAAAATCTAAATTGACTGACAAATGTTTTTAGAATTTAATCTTCAAAGCGTGAAATGTCTTATCAAAGCTCAATACATCTGACATTTTAGAAATAAATTACTGTAAGTTTAGTGTTATGTTATATGTTTTAATTCGCCTTTAATTGTCATATTTTACAAAGAAAGGGAGTATAATTAAAACCTGGTTTTTATGGGTTACTTTTTTACAATAATTCTTATAGCATTTGTTTTTAAATTCATTCATCTTATTTATATTCTTCATGTTTTCTGGCATCTCATCATATATTTTTACACCTCTGTACATTAGACAATTCTGTGTATATACTTTTTTCTAATATGGTAATCTTATTCTATTCCTATTTCTGGTGTTACATGTATGTACATATCACTATTTACAATAATTTTGTTCAAAAAAATATTTTGGCATTTTGTTATTGAAAATTTTATGTACAAATACGAGAACATTATAAATAAGTATTTTTTTAATTTTCATCCAATTGAGTACTTTTCTCATTTCATAAATTTTGAAATATTAGTTATTAATTAATGAAATGAGTGTGAGAAAGGGAGATAATTTGTGGGCGAAAGGGGCAATGAATGAGTTAAGAAAATCGAGTATTGTGTTATAAGTATGCAGAGTTGTTCTTTAGACTTTAGATACATATCTAGCAAAGAAAATAAAATAAAATGCGGTAATTTTTAATTTCTTGAAAAAGGACAAATGACATGATTAATTAATAGAATAATTTAGCAAGAAACAACACTAGGTACATTAGTAAACTTGGTCCAAAGTTCTTGGGCAAAAAACAAAACTACCTACTGATGCAAAAATTACGAAAAAAAAACTAACCCATAAAAACCAAGTTTTTATTATACTCCCTTTCTCATTTACTAGTTGAAACAGTTTTCGATTTTACTCCATGCGCCGGGCTCGAGTCGGGCGACGCTACGAAAGGGAGTAATAAAAAATTTCGAAAAATCCAAAATTATACTATAATTATTAATTTTTTTAAACGAAAATTTGTCGAGTCTGCCTGCAAAGTTTCAGCTCGATTGGATCACGGGAAAAGGGTTAAAAATCGATCCAAAGATTTTTCGACAGACAAGCAAGCAGACGCTACGAGTTAAAAAAAAGGGAGTAAAAATAACAAAGGCCAAGAGATGTTTCGTAAACAAACGAAATCCTGTAATTTGGTTTCGGCTCTCCTGAAAACCTGCATTTTTTTTACTCATTCGGTTGTTCCTTTCGCCCGAAGGATTAAATTCGAAGTTTGCATTTTTTTCAATATTTTTGGCGTCTATGTAAAACGTTGGGACTCTCCGAAAATATCGAATATTATAATTTAATTTGCATATTGAAAGGAGGGGAAAAGAGTCTGTAAAAAAAGTAATATTGTTGAGAAAATTAATACCCGAGAATAAATTTATTTAAATTTACAAACGTTAAAAAATATTCATTCATGTTAGGAAAGCGGTGAATAATAAAGCACCTCTAATAAATAATTAAGTCAATTTTCCATACAGCCCTTTGTTTAATTTAACTTTCCCAAAATATTTGGTAACACCCACTTTAGACCCCGCCCCCTCTCACTCTGTCTCCCTCGTAGATTCCTGCTTGTTCTGTAGGCTAGTTAGTGCACGGTTCACGTTTTCACGGCCACTCAGAATCTTCAAGTTTGTGTTTTCTGGGGTATTATGCCGTGTTGTTACGACCTTTCGGATCCCGTTGCAGGGTCCAACATCAGCTCTGATGATGGACCCTGCAATGCAATGCCCGAAAGGTCGCTACAACACGGCATAATACCCCAGAAAACACAAACTTGAAGATTAGTTAGTGCATGCTTTTCCTTGACAAGATTGACACGCATGTGATAAATATTGGTGAAAAATTGACAATACTATAGTTGTGGCGTATAGTGTTGTGAACATAGTAGTGTAGTGTTGATCCTGACGTAGAGACGGGTACGTCTCGAAACCGGTAGACCTAAAATCTGGTACCTAGTGGTTTATAGAAATTTAACTAACACTGTTTAATATTCATTCAAGTGATTATCTGATGACTGGGTTATTATAATAAACAAGTCATTCATTAATCAATCCGCCACCACCTAGTAATCTTCGTCGCGTGACATAGTAATTTATCGCCCGTGCAGAGCGAAACAATAAACAAAATAAATAATTAGGCTGAATAGATGTTTAAATGTCAAAATTATCGTGATTAATGGAGTTTCCGCTATCTACGATTCAAATCGTCACACGTAAACAGAATGACAGATTACAATAAAGATATTTTTATACGCATGTCATAAGAACACTATCGCTGGATTGATTATGATAAATTATAGAAGTCTCTCAGAGAAGAAACTATTTATATCGGAAACGCGTATGGAAGACTTAATATGGCGGCCACAGGGCTACAAACGTTTATTTATTTTGTTTCAACGGTTTACACCTATAACAATAAAATAAGAACCTCATACATATCTAGACAACAGAGTACATTATAAATGTGAATAATATCTGCTTACATGATCATTTAAAAATGTATACACACGAAATTTATAACACAATATCTATCTGTACAAGTACATAAATCACAAATTAAGTAAAGACAATTATACAGTGTATATCAGTAAGAACAAAGACATGTATTCATGTATGTACCAGCAGGCGCGCATGCTGTCAAAATAAAATAGTAATAAGAATCCAAAGTAACGGTTACTGTGTAACCGGTTTTGGCCGTCACCAGTTGCGTACGTGATGATCTACGTGGTCTCAGGCACGAGAGTGAATCATTTAATAGTGGCTCCCGGATTACTGTTACGGATAGGGTTGCCAACCGTACTCTATATCATGTAGGCGTACTCTATAATCTACTAAAATATTCTTTTTTACACAACGTTTACTATACTAGTGCCAGTCACGCAAATACGATGCATACCTATCATCGTAACCAAAAAAGTAGACTATTTACTTTTAATATGCTGGTGTTCCCAAGTTGGGAATCCCTACTCCCCAAGCCACACTCGGACGTTTCTGAACGCAGCCACTAATGTCAATCTGTGATGTCAATGTCACAAGTTGTTTTGAGGTTACGTTTATTTTGTCGCAAGAAAAGGCGAACTTAGAGCTGGAATGTTTGGAGTTTGGGGTCGTACAATTTTTTTAAAAACAATGAAAAATTGTTATGTGCTGCAAAAAGTAGCAAAAAATACCTTTTCAAAAATTTGAATTTATTTATTTATTTATTTCAAAAAATCCTTGTTTACAAATAAAGGTACTTAATACTAATTTAACAATAAAATATAAGATAAATTACACTTTTTTTTTTGTTAAATTTGTGGATTATGCCACTCTACTAGGCTACGCCTGTCCCAGAGTGGCGTTATAGAACACAATTATAATATTTTTTTGAATTCGTCAGTAATATTTACTTTCATAAGGTAGTAATTATGTATCTACAAAGTATCAAGTGCAATGTAAGTGAAAGTTGAGTGAGTCATAAGTCCAAGTGTAAATATGTGTAGAATAATTGTTTAATGTAAAAAGGGTTAAAGTTTTGTTTAGGATTATTTTTTATTTCCCTTAATTAATTTATTTATTTATATAGGTATATATTTTTATTTGTAGACATTATTATGCAATTACAGTAAGTAAATTTTCAGTTGCTGTTCTACCTTTGGAGGTAAGCCAGTTGTTTGCTAAAGCTTTTATTTTATTAATTGAGTATATTCTGATTTCCGGTTTGAAGTCTGTTTTAAATATGTTAAATATTTTAGGCCCTATGTATGAGTAAATTTTCTGTCCATTAGTTGCTTTAGTTTTTGGTGTTTCGTCTCTATATATACTCGTATACGTATACTCTTAGTCCGTACTCGTTATTTACCTCCTTTGAAATGAGGTATACTCTACTTCAGACTATTTATTCTAATAAAAGTTGGCAACCCTAGTTACGGAGGCGACGGTTCGGTGATGCAAGCTCTGGAAGGTTCGAGAAGTGGGGCACGCAAACAGCCAGCAATTGGCTCCAAGTGGTGGATCACCAGCCATGCACCGGCCGAGTGCGGCGCCGCTGATTGGGGGGTCAGATGGCTCCGATTGTCCGATGACGACTCGCCCGTCAGGACGGCAGACGTGATCATCAGACAGCGGAGTCTGCTCGGATATTCAATTGCGAGGCCCCAGTATTGCTTGCCCAACGTATCTTGGCGTGCGGCGAATTTTGAATTCAGTACAATTTTGTATTTGCTCGGGAGCTGTGACATCTTGATTACCAATATACACTGAATGAATGAACAGTCCGGGATGGTGCAAGAACAATTGCCAATGAAGCATTAAAGTTTTGCGCAGCTGAAAAGGCGAATAATGGGACGATATTACCGTCTGACAGTTTGACAGATAGAACGGCCGCCATTACTGGATGGTTTCTTTAGTGCTGCCCGACCAAATTTCTGTATTTAATACGACACCGGTCACCGGACATTCTGTACATTATGTATTGCGTAATAAATTTACA
Organism: Agrypnia vestita; assembly: GCA_016648135.1. NCBI lineage: Eukaryota > Metazoa > Arthropoda > Insecta > Trichoptera > Phryganeidae > Agrypnia > Agrypnia vestita. Next base: position 149,583 of record JADDOH010000667.1, on the reverse strand, counting down.
CCCTGACAACTTCTGTTACGCGATAGGGACGCTCTCCCTCGCACGCCAAGTTATAGTGGTAGTTTAAGTTAAATTTAGCAAATCGAGAGCAAATACGAAAATCGTGTACTGGGGCCTCTTACCAGTTTTTTTTCTATTTGGGTCGAAGATTGAGCGAATTCATATTTTTGCGAGAGCTATCATTTTATTCGACTTGTATCAAAGCGAATTATTAGACTTTGACATTGCTGCCTTTGACCTTGCGTGCTTTTTATTTTTGTGCGCGTTCGTACATTGCTTCTAATAATGAATAATTGCTAAAAGAATATTAAAATAAACGAAGAGCTGAAGACCATAATTTTTTTTTGACATTTTTTGATGACGTCTGTCTGTCTCTCCCCGTAAATTCTTTACAGTAATTTTTTTTTACAATTTTTTTTCAAGATTTTTTTTTCTTTTATTTTATTTTCTTTTCTTTTTTATATAAATAAACACTTATACTTTAGGAACCGACAGCTAGTAAATTTATAATTAATGACTGAATCTTTTTTTGTTATGTAAGAAAGTTGCCGCCTTCATTCGAACAGCGATTATATAACAAATGTTGTTTTGTATTTTACCTAAATATAAATATAATATTATTAGATACGGATAACGCGCTTGCCCTAAATAGATAATAATATGATACGTTACTCGGTCTGATAGTAAAAGAGAAATATTTGACGCGCTGAGACTTTCAAGTCGTGTATCTGAAAATTATAACTGAATGTATTTTTACTCCCTTTCTTTTAACTCGCAGCGTCTGCGGTTTGTAGTCTGCCGGAAAAACTTTGGATCGATTTTTAACCCTTTTCCCGTGATCCAATCGAGCTGAAACTTTGCAGGCAAACCCACGGCGACGATAAGAATGATTTAACAAATTTTAGTTTAAAAATGTTCAATAATTATAGTATAATTTTAGATTTTTCTAAAATTTAATGGTTTTTAAAAATTGGAATCACTACAAATGAGTAATGACCCCGACGCGTGCAGTAGGCACGAAACCTGATTCAATGAAAAAGTGAGTATAATAAAAACTTGGTTTTTATGGATTATTGTTTTTAAAAATAAATAATAGCGTCCATTCTGTCCCTAGATATATTTTTATTTAAAAGGTTAATATAATAAGTTAATCAATAAATTTTGGAGGCACGCTTTATATAAGGGGTAACAGTTTCGCCGCGATAGGGTGGAGGAATGGCGCGCGAGTGTGACCGGCTGACTGCAGAAAATACTGCGGATATTGCGCGTCACCACTCTTTGAACTCGTGGCATAATTATGTTGAACGTTCTTTTTGTTGGACCGTTTTTTCTGAACCAAAGTTATCCTAAAATTTTAGAAATTTAAATTCAACAAAAAGTAACCCGTAAAAACCAAGTTTTTATTGTACTGCTTTTCTTTGTAAAATATAACATAACACTAAACTTACAGGAATTTAATATATTTCTAAAATGTCAGATGTTTTGAGCTTTGATAAGCATGAAGTATGCTTTGAAGATTAAATTCTAAAAACATTTGTCAGGCAATTTAGATTTTTTATGCATACCGACGAAGTAATTCAAATTTAGAAAATATTCCGCGACGTTATCGGGACGCCGTTGCTAGTAATCAAACTTTTGTAATGATTCCAATCTGAAAAAAACAATAAAATTTCTAAAAATTCGAAATTATACTATAATTATTTTTTTTTTTTAACGAAAATTTGATAGATCTTCTTGATCGTCGCCACGAGTCTACTTGCCAAGTTTCAGCTCGATTGGATCACGGGAAAAGGGTCAAAAATCGATCCAAAGATTTTTTTGACGGCAAGCCGGCAAGCAAGCAGACGCCACGGGTTAAAAGAAAGGAAGTAATAACTCTAATTCGTGGAATTTTGAAATTTTGTTCCATATTTCATACTAATATTGATGAATTTCACAGCTAGAGGCATTTAATGTTAAATAATAATGGAAAATATTAATTTTAATAGAAATAATAACTAAAACAAGTCAATTGTGATTCAATAATGTACAGTCATCCACTTTACGTAAATGTTGAAAGTTTCAGAGCTCTAGCTAGTCGGGAAGTTGGTGAAATATCAATTACAAAATTCCGCCACAACAAACAGACGAAGAGAGAAAATAAAGGTATGTAAAAAAGATATTTTCTTTAAAAACTCCCAATCATAAATACAGACATCTCATACCAAAGACGACATCTATTCTAGTTTATGGGAATGAAAAATTTTCAAAACACAGAGGGCGGTAATAAGAATACAACTCACATATGGAACACGGTGTGCAAAATTATGATGTATACAACTTGCAAAAATTTGATAGATGTGTTATTCTATTATGGGTGGAATTGGTGAGCGCTACATTGTGTAAGCTAATTAAGCCATGCAATAGGTCGTAACCCCTATAAACACCAAAAAACCGTCCTCTGATGGGCAGTAGCCGGTAGGTTTTCGAATACTTAGTAAATCCAAAATGAGTTAAGTTTCTAAGTATGTATTTCATTATCAATCATTTTAAAGACACCGAGTCTAAAAGTTTTAATTTATTAGTGTCGAAATAATGGTTAGTATCATTTATGCGATTTGTAAATTCCGAGAAGTTATTATCTTTCAGGCAACGGCGATTTTATTTTATGAATAAAAATATGAAATATAATTTTGAGGTCCACAATTGATTATATTAGTCGGTTATGTACACTTCCGCAGCGAGAGCTGGCGGGAACGCAAAATATTTTACGCTATAAAGATTTCAAGTGGTTCAAACGGGCTGCCAGCAAATGTGGAGGAAGCAATACCAGAAGTGATGTCTACTATTTGCTCCCTCCAGTGTGTTGAATATAAGATTAATATACTACGATCGCGATTTGTAATCTTGTATTGTTTCATAATTTCATATTGAGTACTTCCCACGAATGGATGAAGATCCCTGTACAATTACAATTTATTTTGCGTGATGGTGAATGTTTTGCGGATGCGCCTTGTGTGCCATTCCCCCTGTGAACCCGAACGGGCTCTCATATATTATAGAATAGAAATTATTGTTTACTTGACTGCTTATTCTATATATTGTATTATTTTATTATATTAGATTTTGTTTTGTTTCCTATACCTATATGATTGTAAGTGGTTATCCCTCACCACACACAAGAATCTTTTTTTTTTGGTGAGATTGTAAAACACACAAAAAAATATTGATTTGTAAACATTGTCTATGTATGATTGTAAAAAAATATTATATATATTATTAATTAAATAAATAAAATTTAAAATATTTTAAAAAGTTTATGTACCAGATGTAAGAATCCGTTTTTTACGACTAAATAAAAATTTATACGTTCCATCTTCAATCACAATAAATTCCATCACATCCACGGACCACCAAAATATAAAAATGAACTAAAGCGTATTTCCTGGTTCGCGTTTCGGTTCCACTACATTTGATTTGTTTAAAAATAATACAGCAAGCTTGTAAATTTTTAAACAATTATAAAAAAAGCAAAAATAAATACTCCTAAAAATTATAATGTCTTAATAATAAGTCGCGCTTTATAACAAAGTGACATTTGAAACAAAAATAAAACGTATATTGTTTAGTCTTAAATATGTAATGTCGGTAGGTATGGGTAATTTGACAGATCGCGAGGTTTCGCGTGACCTCATTTTTCTGGCTTTTAATTGGTCGTTACATGTCCTCATTCAGTCGGTAACTGATTCGCAGTTGATGTCGTCATCAATAACCAATGAATGGGGTTGTTGGCGCAGACATCCTCGGATTGATTGATTAACGTATATTATTATCCATTTTTAGAACAATCCACTTTTTCTGATGCGGTAGGCACAAATTACTTTGCGTAACTGCCGCTAGGGGACGCCAGAATTAACCGTTTAATTCTTTTTTTTTTGGACACATTTGATACAACATACATATATTATATTCAAGAACACACTCCCGAAACAGGAAATAAACAAATTACAATCTGTATTTAATGCCGCCTCAAGACTCATTACCGGCGTTTCAAAGTTTGCGCACATCTCGCATCATCTTCAAAACCTTCACTGGCTTAGATGTCCAGAGAGGATTGAATATAAGCTTTGCCTTACAATATTTAAGGCTATTCACAACATGGCCCCTCAATACATAACCGACTTCTGCATTCCATTCTCCGCAAATAATAGACAACTAACACTTCGCTCAGCATCAACATCTAATACAAATAGGTTAGCTGAAGTAAATCGCGTCCACAAAACTAATTTCGGTGATCGTGCTTTCGCGATGGCTGGACCAAAGTTATGGAACAAACTACCTAACAAACTGAGACAAACTGACAGCTTACCACTGTTCAAAAAACAACTTAAGACGCATTTATTTAGACAATCCTATAAAAACCTATAAAATCTAACCACAACAACGCTAGCTAATGTTTTCCACTCATATTGTGCACTCCGCGAAAACACAATTCTTTCAGGGACTTACAAACTATTCTAGTACTCAATTTTAATTCCACTTCTTGTATGCCACCTAGTGAATAAGTAATAGTAAATAAGTTTTTTCTTTTCTAGCAGTAAGTTGTCTTGTAAGATAATAATTTCTCTGTGTAAAGCGCCCTTGAGGTGAGTATTTCGCAAAAACGGCGCTATACAAATTATCCAATTATTATTATTATTATTAACACAATCTTATTGTTATTAATCAATTAATATATTAATATTAAAGGAAGCACATTATTATTGTGAAGTTGCAATTTCAGAACAAAGTTCTGAGAATTATTAAACAATTTTTTTAATCATTTAGAAAAGACATACAGAAAAAATCAAATAACCAAAAAATATTTTAACTGTCACCGGGACTCGAATCACGGACCTCCAATTCGTGACTATTGCATTATAAAAAAGTGGATTGCATTAAAAATTTTGATCAATTAAAAAGAGACTACATATAAGGTCGAAAAATTTTCGTTAACTTACCAGACTGTCATGGCGAAATTGGATAACGCGCCATTCCCGGATAGAATTGGAGGTCCGTGGTTCGAGTCCCGGTGACGGTTAAAATATTTTTTCGTTAATTTGATTTTTTTCTGTACGTCTTTTCTAAATGATTAATAAAAATTGTTTAATCAATTAACAAATGAGACTTAAAGATGATAAGGTCGATATATTCACGGAAATGTACAAGGGCGCTATAGAGTAATTGTTCGATTTTTCTGTATGTCTTTCCAATCGATTAATTAATTTGGTTTTAAGTAAATACTCGTTCTTCAGGAACCGGCGCGTAAAAGTGTCGTCATTTTTGACGGGTTGCACGGCTGGTTCCATAAATAAGCGGCGAGTGAAGATCGTTTGGCAACGCGAGTAGATCGGGAGAGAATCGCAAAGATCGACAGAGCGAAATTGAAGTATCGACAACAACCGGCATTTTGCACGCTCGCAGGAGGGAAGCGGGCGGCCTCGAACCCGGCCGGCGGCGAGCCGCGTCCACAGTCCGGCGAAATGTGCGCAAAATGGCGAAATGTTGATCCAACAATTTCCCCGGCGTCCGCGGCGGGCTGGACAGCCGCCAAGACCCGGGCCCGGACTGCGGACCGGTGACAGCTGCACTCGTCACTCTCGAGGTGACACGGTCACACCCGCGGAGCGTCGGATGTATCATTGTGTGGGAGCGAACTAAACCCCCTCTTCGGGAGAGGGGATCACATTCAAGCCGCGTATTTACTAGGGGACAATGTGTCCCTCAACGTCACGCGCGGCATAGAGTCTACGTGACGCTACGACGCGCGCACGGTTCCGCGACGTCGTGCGCAACATAGCGCGGCATTTCTACGCGCCGCGGCAACGTTGCCACGCGCACGGTATATACGTACCACTATAACTTGGCGTGCGAGGGAGGGCGTCCCTGTCGCGTGACAGAAGTTGTCAGGGTGTAAATTTATTACACAATACATAATGTACAGAATGTCCGGTGACCGGTGTCGTATTAAATACGGAAATTTGGTCGGGCAGCACTAAAGAAACCGTGCAGTAATGGCGGCCGTTCATCTGTCAAACTGTCAGACGGTAATACCGGTCCGTTATTCGCTTTTTCAGCTTCGCAAAACTTTAATGCTTCATTGGCGCATGTTCTTGCACCATCCCGGACTGTTTAGGATGTTTTGGACATAATAATTCAGTGCATATTGGTAATCAAGATGTCACAGCTCCCGAGCAAATACAAATTTGAACTGAGTGACAGGGCGAGGGGTTACCGCCGGGTGCGGGCGGGGCGGGTTTTAGTTCCAAATTCGCCGCACGCCGAGTTACGCTGGGCAAGCAATACCCGAGCGAGCGCACGGGGACGTCGTACCGCGCGTCAGTACCACGTGGTATGTTGACAAGCTAAGACGCATGCGCGCTACAGTTACATTTGCTATATGATATGATATAAAACAGCGTTCCGTAATATTGTGTCTTGCTTGGCTATAGAAGACCCGATCATTTGTAATAAATCTTCAAAATCAGTTATTGTCATTAGAATGAAATTGACAAATGATCCGTCAGACATTCGAAGATCGCATAAATCTTCTTCTTTTCCATCCATCCTTCTTTTCCTTTGCAGTAAATACTTTCGCACCCACTACCTTTTTCTGCTCTTACGTTTCGATAAATTCTTTAGAATAAATATGTACGCAGCACTAATCGTCGTAACCCTCTTGGGCGACATTTTCGCGACAAGTGATATGTGAGTCCCGGTGTGTACAGTTGCCGGCAAACTTCTTGATATTTTTTGGCATAGTGGGGGACAACGCAGAAGACAAAATTTGGATCTCGTTGGTGGAATGGTACATGCGCAAACTTTCCCCCACTAAGTCGTTAAATTTCAAGATGTTTGCCGGCTACTGTACACGTCAACTGACCGCGTCATTGTCCCCGTAACACAAGCGTAGATGTTGATGCGACGTGGCGCGCGGAATGTTTCGCGATTTGTTCCCTAGTGAATACATGGCTTTATGCTGCAGTTAAAGTATTGTAACGAGATGCTTTACGCGCTCTCCGAATTCCTTGTAATATGTCGCAACACTATCCAAGGACCGAGAAAGGATCTAGGACGATCTACAGCCTTCTGGAAACGTCTAGAAACGCCTGGTACAATCGAGAAGCGACGAGAACATTCTCCTAAATACTAGAACAATCTAGAAAGTGCGAAAATATCAGCATTAGGGCATAAATACGGAACGGAGTTTTCGTGTTTGATAGATCGATTCAGTGCCGACGCCCAGTGTGACCAGTCGAGAGGTAATCGAAGAGATAAATGAAGCGAATAATCGAGCGAATAATTGGCGGTATAAATAAATGCGATAAATACGGATGGAGTATTCTATTGAACTTTAAATACGTGTTGCTCAGCGATAATAAAGTGTTAATTTACGAGTGATATATTGAGAAATAGAGTAATTTAAAGAATAGCGTCAAGTTTAATAGTGTTATTATAAGTGACTTCGTACATTGAATGGTTAATTAAAATATCGCTAATTAATTTCTATTAATTTATTTTTACTCATTCCTCCCTCGCCACGACACGTGACAGTATTTATTGTTGCCTTCAACATTTCCCTCGACGATGGTAAAAAGCAGGCCCGCATGCCTTATATTATGGCCTATCCAAATAGCTCGTTGTCGGGCGATTCTGTTCAGGAGCCGCCTCTTTTCGCCCACCCTGGTCAACACCTCGTCGTTTCGTATGTTCTGACCAGTGAATGGTACCCACCGCTTACCCAGGACCGTTCTAAGAGCAAAAGCTTCCATATCGGTCCTACTCAATCGTCTCCAGGTTGACATTTTTTTTCAATTTAAATTTGTTTTCCCCGCCTTTAGATATGTCTTTATTGAAAAGAAAAGAAAATAATATTTTCTTTTCAATATGCTCTGACCGGTGGATTCTTACCATGCGCCTGTAGCACCAAATCTCAAAGGCCGCTATCCTCCCGGACATGCTCTGGCCGATGGTCCATGTTTCGCTGCCACATCAGCACACCCCAGACAAGATGATATCTGCTTCTGAACAGCCATCTTGGGAAATTCTGCTACCCAAATAAGTGAATTCTTTTACTTGCTTGATAGGGACGCCACTCAAAACAACATTTGTCGACAGCTCTTCTCTTCCAACAACCACGCACTCTGTTTTGTCTTTGTTTATTTTCACGTTGTATTCATCTGTCAAAACATTTTCCGTCTTTCTCGGGGCCTCGTTCAATTCTTGTTCCGACTCCGCAAGCAGTGCAGTATCGTCGGCATATCTAATCACATCTAAACAATGAATACTTAATAAATAATACAGTTGCAGAGGTCGACGTCCGTCGCTCGCACGCGTTTGCCTTGGTGACCGCTGTTGTAGGTGCGTATATACTACCACAATGATATAAAAAATTGTGAATAATATTCAGACTTAAGTTACTGATACACATGCTTATTAGTGGCACATGAGCATGCGCAGTATTGACCTTCTCTAGCCCTTGCTTATTAGTGGCATGTGCGTACGCACATTGCTAGTAATAAGCATGCTCATTAGTGGCATGCTCGAAAATCAACCGCCGGTTGATTTATGAGCGTGCTATCTTGAGTATCTTTTGAGCATGTGTGAACAGGCTTGCTTATTATGAGCGTGCTTATGTCATTCGCGGCTAGTATCGATTATCAATGCGATCTTATCAGTCCGCGACAGATGAAACAAATATGGCGCGTTGGGGAGATGATAAAACATTACTTTTCGTGACTTATTAAAGGAATCACGAATGTCTGTGGAATACTCGGTCACCGCTATGTAAAAGTAATATAGCCAGAAATAATCTTAATGAAACTTTATCAAAAGACGTGAATGATTCAAATCTTACAATAAAAATTGTAAAAACTAAAATCAAAAATATTTTGATTTATTGGTTCGCTTGAATTTTCTATTTCAGTTTGCAGTTTCCATTTTGAACAAGAGCGTCTCTATTCTATGACAAGAGCATGCCAGTAGTAAGCGTGCGTATTTGATTAAACCCAGGAACTGTTTTGATTTATTGGTTCACTTGAATTTTCTATTTCAGTTTGCAAAGTTTCAATTTTGAACTAGAGTTCCTCTCTATTCTATGACAGGAGCATGCCACTAAAAAGCATGTGTTTGATTGTTAGCTTTGAGCATGGTCATTTATGAGCTTGCTCAAAAAATGCTTAAAATAAGCAAGTATGTACATTTGTTAGGGCATGCTAGTTTTGAGCATGCTAATGAGCATGCCAGTAATAAGCATGTGTATCTGTACCTTAACGAATATCAATAAATACAATTTTAGGGACGAGTTCCAGATTAACAAGTTTTTACACAATACGTACAATGCTGTGCTTCCGGCTAGCTTCGAGTACTTTCCTATATTTCCTAGATTCAATTAATGTATACTATAGATGTCTCACAGAGACGAAACTGTATTTTTAAGAGAGAGTAGGTATAAAAGTCTTTGTGGGTGTACATAAGACTTACGACCTACCGTACGGTCGGCTCAAGTGATCACTTTACACATATGCAACGTTCGCCATTTCCACCCACGATAGAATACCATGTCTACTAATTTTTGGAAAATGTATATATTCAAATTATACGCCACGTTTCACATGTGAGTTGCAAGGATCCTCGACGCGGCCGACCCCAAAACTTTTTCATTCCCCTTGAATGACCACAGATGTCGCTAAATGAAACATCTATATTCACCCGAATTTCTATCATTACATTAGGATACGCCAGAAATATTATTTCAATTTTTATTAAACTCCTTTTTTTACCAGTATTTTCATTCAGAATATTTCGAGTGTGTCCAAATTTTTCAGAATAGAACTGGATTTTTCGTCACAGGAACATCAATAATCCTATGTATTCCCAAAAATACTTCTATACCTACTCTCCCTTAAAAAAATACAGTTTCGTCTCTGTGAGACATCTATAATATACATTAATTGATTATTGATGTCCCTGTGACGAAAAATCCAGTTCTGTTCTGAAAAATTTGGACATACTAAAAATATTTCCTAGATTTTTCGAAAGACATCGATTATGCGTAGTCCCTACTATTTTAGATTCACGTGAAAATATGTTGGTGGTCTTCGCAAGCCCTGCGCGTCTGAAATCTATTATATATATTATATATATATATATATATATATATATATATATATATATATATATATATATATATATATATCTATATATATATAAAGAAACCCGTGTTTCCCTATCCGCCAAGTTTTCTCCACAACCAGCCACAACCACCCACCGGTGTTTATGGTGGTGGATAGCCCATGGTGTCACATCGAAAATATGCGAGTTTGGTGGGGGTGGCTGTGCGTGGGTGGGAGTGGGTGACGAAAATGTGCTTTCTAGCACATTGTTTTGTTATGGGAAGACCGCAAATGCTTCAGATTGTTTCAAAATAGGCGTGCTGACTGTGTCGGTGAATCTAGAAGATTCCGGAAAAATCTGCTCTAGAAAGTTCTGGAAGGAGAAGGTTCTAGAAAATTCCCGAAAGTTCTATAAGATTCTAAACAGAGTAGCGGAATGTATCGGTGTGTCTAGAAGGTTCCTGTAAATTCGAATTTCTGAAAGTTCTCGAAGGAGAACGTTTTAGAAGGTTCGCGAAAGTTCTATGACGATCCAAACGGTGTTCTAAAAATCTACGCGTGCGAAGCCGCGCGGGCACAGCTAGAGTACTAAATAAAAATCTACGCCGCCGATGCAGCGCGTCAGTGTGCGTGCAGTTCTGTGCGTTTTGGATCAGTGATACAAGTGCGGGTGTGGGCGTGTCGGGCGCAAGCGTTGACGATTCGCAGCCAACGTTATAATATGTTCAGCCGAGGAAACCTGTTGTCGTAAATTATAGAGCTGTTCCGAATAACGGAAAGCAGAATGCGAGGAAGACGAAATTAAATAATAGAAGCAAACGATATAGCCAACTGCTTTCTGCTACTGTCGTTTAAACCGGCCGGGTGCCAGAGCGCAGATCTGCGCTCCCTACACATGCGAATTCGGCCTATTTTACCTGCGTTCGTGGGTTTTTAAAGCTTGTCATTGGTTGTTTTTCAAGTTTTTGAATGCATGAACGAGTTCTATTTGTCAAGTACCCTCATTTGCCGCGCAAACCGGAAAAAAATTATTCCAAATCTCGTCTTCAAACCGCGCATTAATTGTGTTAGTTATCTGTTAAAATTAAGTATTTTTATATTCTTTGATATATTTAGAACGAAAATATTGAAATACAATATGTTTAGTGTTATTGCTTCCATGGTTTTATTCGATAATGATGTGCGTACATTTCTGACATTAAATTTCGTTACTTATTTTCATAATTAATGAATCAGTAATTATTGTACAAGTAATTATTGAAATATAAGTAATTATTGACGTCGTATATTGAGAAACCAGAAACTGCAACTTCTTAGCGATTATTTTGATTTTCACATGAATATAACCATCACAAATAAGTGTCTAAAAATAGCAATCGTGCGCAAAATTGCGCAGCACACGACCGGTTAATTAGTATTGATAAATAATTCAATTAATTTACAACATTTTTGAGAATGTTCACATTTTCATGAACACAATCTCTGGATTTTGTCGTCGGAGGGATTATCATTAAACGACACATCTAGTGCGGAAAGAGTATTAATACCTGTTCGCTCGACTAGCGTCTAGGTGCGGGACGGGTATTAATACCCTTTACATAAAGTTGAGAAAAGAGGAACGAAAGTAGACGCACGCGTGGCAAATCCATTTTTGATAGAGTAAAGAATGAAGATATTAGGAATTAGTGTAAAATACGATCTTGGCACAATTAATAGAATTAAAAAAGGGTCGCTCAGATGGTTTGGGCCAGGGATGTTATGGATATGAAATTTCGGATCTGGATACGGATACGGATATAGGAATAATATTATACCGGTTTCGGATACGGTTACGGATATGAAATTATTTCGGATTATCCGCTGGTTTCGGGTAATTTCGGTTACGGATATTAGAATTTTAAAATTATAAAAGTAAAATAAGTGAGATTTGACTTTTATTTCTAGTCTATATTATCATTTGTTTTTACAATCAGTCAAATAAATAACTATTATTACAGCCACTTTAAGTGCTATGTAGGTACCTATGAATGTATGTACTTAAAAATACAAAAAAAAATTATAATAAACAAAAATAATATAAGTAACTTCTATTAATATTATCCAATATTTTTATAGGAATTATTACAATTTGCAAAAATACAGTAATTTATAATAAATCAGTCTTCATAAGCATTGCTTGAGTATTAAAGATAAAGAGTAAAATATAAAATTGTAATAAAATCTTGGTACACTTTTACTGCAATATAAGTACCTATATAATAACAAAAACTGTTCTAATGAATTTTGTAAGTAATGAAACCATTACAAAATGTCTATTAACAAACTTTAACCTGAATTGTAGTTTTAATAGTAATTTAGATTTAGGCTCCGCCTTTAACCGAAACTATCCGAAACTTTTATATCGGTTTCGATTACGGTTACGGAGCTCCATAACATCCCTGGTTTGGGCATGTTGAGGGAATGAATGAGGAAAGAATAGTAAGAAAGATACATATTGCAAGTGTTGATGGCGCCAGAAAGAGAGGGCGACCGCGGAAGACGTGGCACGACCAGATTAACCGGATACTGGAAGACGGTCCTGTTGGAAGCCTCAACAACCGGCGAGCTCGCACGCGAAGATGTATGAATGCGGATGAGGCGAGAGTTGTATGTCAGGACACAAAGAGCCTACACTCTGCCTACCCCCGCGGAGAAACGGCGTGATGGTAAGTAAGTACTGTGAAATTCAAATGACAGATATTGTTCTAGAAAACTTGGCCCAATGTACAACGAAAATTGATAGAATCAGATTCATATATAGATTTCTGTAAATCATACTTTTATGTGAATTTCACAAAAGAACTTCAATATACATCTTCCTTAAATCACAAAATATTATTATTTCTTTGACATTACTGTTTGTGGAGAATCATTTTGGTTAATGTGAAAACAAAATATGTGAATGTGACGCCATCCACACGAAAAAACACGTTTAATACAAAAATCTTAAATATTCGCCTGCGCACGCGCACGGGCGCTGCCCAGTGAGGCCTATGTTAAAAAATCTGACCTTTGTAAAATTTAATGTGATAAAAATAAAACTACAAACAGTATGTAATTATAATAAACTCCAAAGACAAAGTCGACCCGGCTAAATCATTACGGTGTTTATAGACTAAATTGTTAACAACTGTTCGGCTTCTGTGTAGGTAAAGCAGCACGTAACTTTAATCTTCGAGCGAATGTCGCGAAGAATTGAGATGTCTTAATAAAAATAACTTTTCCGAATTCGCGAACCAACTTTTAGAAACAGGCCACACTTTTAAAAAGGAAAACGGCATCGAAATTCTACATATAAATAATAGAGGCCTTAGATTAGATGACTTAGAGATACTAGAAATAAAGAAGAGCCTCAACACTAAACCAACATTATTAACAATTAGATAAATTTCATAAATAGCCCGCTGATAGACATATTTCCCATCTCGGCGTCCACCCCTCAATTACCCCCACCATAGCTGTAGCCACGCCCCCATTCAGAATTGATTTGTTTACTAGGATAGGTAATGGATAGTCAGTTGTGCATCAGTCAGATGAAGATACGGTGGTATCGAAACCGGTAGACGTAGAGTCATTATTTAAGTGGTTTACGCAAAGTTATTTAATTAAAATTTATAACTACAAACAAGTCTTTGTTTTAGAATTTCAAAACTAATGGGGCGTAAATTTTCGCACACGACATACGGCCGGGAAATTCTGACCATATTATTATTTTTTTTTTATTATTAAATTTATTTGGTAAATATATAAACTTAAGAGTGTATTCAATATCTTATAATTAATACACATTTATATTACACGCTTACCCACTTTTAAATGAGAATTTATTCTCGTGTTTAAAAGTGGGGGGCATTGTCATATATGTATATATCTATTATTAATGAAGTCGTTAGTATAAGACATTAGATTAAATAAGTACGATATAGACAAAGAAACATTAGATTAAGTTATAAAAATTAAGACATTGAATAAAGTAAGTAAGATATAAACAATACAAAAATGTGAGACATTAGATTAAGTAAATAAGATATACACAAGGAAACATTTTTATTTTTTTTTATTTATTACTTTTTTTTTTTTTACATCTCAGACCCACAAAACATCACATTGATATTTGTCTGTAGGTGCATCAATACATATATGTAAATAAATTGTATTTACCAGAAATACATTCATATTAATTAATTACAATAGATCTTATAAACTCAAATACAAATCAACAATACAAGAAAAAATACAAATATTACCAAAATCAAAATAAGTCTCTTTTATTTAATAACATATTCATTAATTTTGTATTTTGCCCTTTTTTATTAATATCTATTTTGACACGACATGGGATTTTATTTAATATTTTTGGTATGACATATTTTAATGTTCTTTGTCCATATTTATTAAATTAAGTTATAAAAATTAATAATTAAGTAGGTATTGTAATAACATTTAAAAGTATGTATAGATTGTTTTTGATAAGATTTTTTCATTGCGTTATTGTGATGGTTTTTTGTAGAAGATTTTTCAATTTAGTCTTGAATTTTCAATAATATTTTTCCGTCTTCATTTCATTGGCAAGAGCATTAAAGAATGATATTCCTTGATAGGAGAAATGGTGTTGGGCTGTGCTAGTATTACATTTGGGTATCAAAATATTTCCAGCTGATCTCGGTCTATTACTAAAACATCCACATGTTCTATTATTGATATACATTTTGCGAATTTGAAGTATCGCAAATTTTTTATAGATTTGATTAATATTTGGGACGTTAAAAATGTTGAAAAGTTCCCTTGTTGGGAATATTGAGGGTTTCCTCAAAATCACTTTGATAATTACTCTCTGAACTATTTCCTATATATAGGTATATGAGTATTCTCATCCTAGTGACTGTGGATATATTTGCTCTTTCCATTTTAGATTGCTGTCAATTATGACACCCAAGTATTTGATACTGCTCTTACCAGACAATTTTCATTATTACAATTTTTGTTATCATCACATTGATTGGAGTCGATCTTTATATGAATATGTTCGGGTGATTCCTTTTTGGTAATATGATTTCATTATGAATTCTGAATTCTTTCACGGTCATTTGACATTATTATGACTTCATTAAACATCTGTAATATCCCAAATTATTCCCTGAAATCCAAAATCGTCTCACGTGTCCCCTGACGTCACTCTGATCCCGTGACGCGACTGTTTGTCTGTTTACTCGGAGCACCTCGGATCTGGTGGCCTAATTTTAGACCAGCCTATCAAAGTTAATGTCTAAAATACCAGCATTACGATGTCCCAAATACGAGACTCGTGACTTCAATAGCGCTCTTATTCTAGGACTAGCCGCCACCGGTCAAAAATGACGGCACTTTTGCGCGTCGTTTCCTAAATAATAAGCATTTACTTACATATTTACAGCCGCACACCCGTAAAATGAGAACAGACCCCGCTTTCCCAGGACCGTTTTATAAGCAAAAGCTTCTATATCGGTCCTACTCTTTCGCCGCCAGGTTGGCATTTTTTAATGCTAAAGGCAACCGTGCAACCCAGCGTTGCAAAGCAGGGTTGGGCCGCACGGCTGCCAACGGTTCACTTCTTTATTATTAAAAAATATATATACATAAACCACCAACATATTTAAATACAGTAAGCATTAACACGATGTATAAGCATATACAAAATACAAAGTATATAATAACGACTTTTATCATAATATTTGAACTTTTTTTTTATATTTCCCCTGCCGGCAATTAAAGGTGCTATTATAAACCCCGACCATTGTGCGTAAAACTGAACATTGGTTCGCGTCGTTACTAAGTGTTATATAATGTATATTTTTGACGGTCCACGGAGAGGCGGCGGTTTCAACATGCTTTAAGCGGCCGGTTCAGGTTTGCTGGCCCGGGGTTCAAGCCCTATCTCCGACCGTTTAGTCTGTTTTTTTTAGCCGTAAATTCAAACGAAATCACGGACAGACGACGTAATTATTATATTTAGATATTTCAGTATCACATGATATAACCTGAACGTACATACGCGATTTGTAACTGTGCGCTGGATTTAAAATGCCTTGTGCAATCCCAATTGTTATAATACAAGATGTCTCCTAGCTAGTAGCGGATCTTCGGGGATTCTTCTTCATTCAATACTGAATAGAAAATATACTTCACACTTTGAGTGAAATGTCAACAGTTAAGGAGATAAGAGACATCAAAGTTGGCCCATTTTTTAAATTTCAACACCAGCGCAGACTCACCTACTAATCGAGGCGTTGTATTCAAATGGTGTTTTTGTATATTAAAAGTGCATAAAATATATAATAAAAAAATTCTTAGAGTATTTCATGAGTGCATTTACTAACCTTAACAAACCCTAAATTAATATTTAGTTTTTCCGATATATCAGAATCGGCGATATTAATTTTCCGATGCACTTTAAATTTCGCTCCATAGATAATCCATGTATAAAAGCGCCATCTTCGCGCTTAATTCGTTCATGTTTAAACGCGGCACAATTTATCTACGCTCGGGGAATCCCCGCGTTTCATAATTTCATGCCGAACGCGGAATACGTGTCGAATCAATATTCTTACTATTTTAAAAGCCTGTGCTATGAAAATGGGACAAACTTGCTGGTGTCCTGGAATGGGGCTCGAACCACTCACCACCAGATCTCTAGGCGAGCGTCACGACCGCTACGCCAACAAGCTACTCATATAATAATGCCGTAATGTTCTGTTAAATTACATTTTTTAAAATTTCACTATAAAGTAAACATTCAAAATAAACATTATACAAGTAATTTCGTCTGTTTCTTATCTAAACCCACAACTTTTTACAGCTATTGAAATCTTCACTGTCGATACTTTTTTTTAAATATCGGTGTCGGTATCTAGTGCGTATCGATGCACCCCTAATCAATATCTTTATGGATAATCTCATAAAAAAATCATAAACATAGCCCATTTTTCGAGCACCCAAAGTAGAATCCTGCCTTAAAAGAGGCCTGGGTATGTTCTTGACAATTGATATTGTAAATAATAAGTACGAATCTAAAAAAAGTTCTTAAGATTTATTAATTACAAATTAAATATACGCTTGGAAGACATCAATTATGAATATCTCCTTAGTTATTTGCAAATATAAATCTTGTCTGTGAGACGTACCGTGACAGACCTAATATTTCTTTACAAGATCATAAATAGCACGATTGATTGCCCCCAGACTGTTAATCTGATCGACTTACACGCCCCATCGAGGTCATCAAGACACAGTGCATTATTCTATTATAGTGGAAATGTCAGAAACAATGCATTAGCAAACTCTATAATCCCCAGACTACACTCATTAGGGAATGAACGTGCAGAGGCGGCTGATATTTTTGATGATAATATAACCGTGTACAGGAGAAAGTTGATACAATTCTTTGCATCTCAACTAAACGGTAATGGATAATAAATTTTTCTTTTTCTTCTTACTACTTAAACTTCTCTTTTTAATTTACACAAATCTATTATATGTACTCGAACCTTTTAACTGTATATCTGTCTTATGTTATTTTTATTTTATTTTATATTTTGTAAAAGCCCATAAAAGCGTTAAATAAATAAATAAATAATATAAACGTGCCATACTCGTAAATGAGTTCATAACACTCGGAGTAAACATTAAAAAAATTATCTAGACTCGTGCTACATTAATTGCATCATACCCTCCCAGACCGGAACGTTCTCGAACAACGGCCCGTGGTGCGTTCACACCACCTTGAGGCGTGTTTACATTTCATTTTAGGCCGACAGCGCGCGCGTGACCGACCAATGTTTACCGCCTCAATCACTTTCTACGCCTCTTGTTGTTGTTGTGTTGTTGCTCGGGCAGGTTGGAGCCGGTCGCATCAATTTGGATCGTAGTCGGCGACGACGGTTTAAACCGCGAATCTCGTTCACGGGGTTAACCGGTCGTTTGCCGGCCGCACGTAACGCGGAGTGTACCCTGTCTGCCGCGTAATTTCGCGCACGATTGCTGTTTTTTAGACACTTTTTCGTGATGGTTATATCCAATGATATAATAAACTGTAGATACGTTACAAGCGTGAAATCTTGGCGACTCAAAAGTAAGGTAATTGCCTTACTTGCATTCGTTATCGAACGGACCTTCTGTGTGATCGGTGATTCTTTTGTCCGTTTGTACATTCCCAGCGGTCGAAAATAAATATAACTCTTTTCACGCTTACGAGAGGTCATGTTATTAGATTTATTTTTAAATTATTTTACAAGAGTTGACACTTTTACACACAACGGAAATAAAATGGAACGAACAATACGTATTACAAAACTACATGAAATGAGCACCTAACATTTTTAATAACCCAACGAAACGAGATGAAAGAACTCATGTTATGCTGTGAAACAAGTAACAATTGACAACTTGAGAACCTAACAAATCCATTCATTCAATGTTAGGGGAATCCTCGATAATAGAGAGCATAGGTGTGTTCTGATACACGGTGCACAGCCAAACCGCAATTAACGTTGCGTTCAGTTACAAAAAGTTTGTTTTTAATATTCGTGATGATATTCGGCCAATACGAATACGAATATTCGTATGCGCCGAATATTTTACGACCTTTCTGGCCGTGTTGTTGCGAGTGTTGACGTTTTGGTTAAGTGTTGACTTAATACCGTGTCGAAAGCAGAGACGCCCTGTTTTCGACACGTTATTGCTAGCCAACTTGACACAACACTGACCCTGCTTTCGACAGTTATTGCAAGCCGTATTCAACCACAATATCAGTTGTTGTGAGGGGATGGTTATGAACCCTGCAGTGGGATTCGAGACGTCGGCTAGGAAAGTCGTATAAACACGGCGCAATGGCCCAGAAAACATAAACCAGATGAATTTATACAATTTACGTCTTGTTATTAATGAACTCTAATGAAAAAAAGTAATAATCGATTTAAACAACGCGAATCTATCAGCAGATCATCGCAAATGAGCAAATTGATCTTTGGAACATACACAAAACATTTAGCATGTCAGTAAATATGGAATTAGCAACGGTATCATATGTGTAGGCGATATGTACACAGTTCTCACTAAAAATTAGACCTTTCATATGAACACGCTATAGGATGAAAAATTTACTGGCCAATTTAATACGCCTTTAAGCAAACGAGCAAAACAGGAGTGGCATTGATATGAAGTTGTATGCAGAAGCAGTCGTGGATCACGTCTCGAATTTTAAATCGTATTTTTCATGAGATGAGGATTATTTAATTGGTTTCCCACAACCTTAAAGCCATGTATTCAATGGGGGACAAATTGTCCCTCAACAGCACGCGCGGCATAGAGTCAACGTGACGTTGCAACGTCGTGCACTGTTCCGCGACGTCGCGCACAACATAGCGCGGCATTTCTACGTGCCGTGGCAACGTTGCCATGCGCACGGTACCCGAGCGAGCTCGCTGCGACATTACGCCGCGCGTCAGTACCACGTGGTATGTTTACAAGTGAAATACACGTGGGGAAACGAAATTGTTCTCCAACTCATCGCGCTCTACCAAAGTCGTACAATTTTGTGGGACACTTCGAACCGTGAATATAAAAATTAAATGATGTGAGGGCCAACAGCGTTCCTTAATATTGTCATGCTTGGCTACGGAAGGCCCGATTATTTGTAATTAATTGTCAAATATCAGTTGTTGTCATTCGAATGAAATTGACAAAAAATCCGTCAGACATTCGAAGATCGCATAGAAAATCCATCCTTCTTTCTCTTTGCAGTAAATAATTTCGCACCCACCACCTTTTTCTCCTCTTACGTTTCGATAAACGCGTTAAAATAAATAGATACGCAGCTGTCATCATAACCTCATCGGGCGGCAAGTGTAAATAGATACACAGCTGTCGTCATAACCTCATCGGGCGACATTTCCGCGACAAGTGATGTGCGAGTCCCGGTGTGTACACGTCAAATGACCGCGTCATTGTCCCCGAAACATGAGCGTAGATGTTGATGCGACATGCTGCGCGGAATGTTTCGCGATTTGTCCCCTAGTGAATACATGGCTGAATTAAGCTGTTTTGCTTGCACGCGCTGCACGCCACTGCAAAATGTGATGTTAACCATGCATCCATGATGTGCATTAGTGCAGTAGAGTACGCAATTATCTCGTGATGGGAAATCGTCGGATACAATCAGTGTGGCATCTGCAAAGTGCACTGCGCAGCAAGGACGCGGTCCAGCCGGATGGAAGAGTGAACATCAGAGCAGGAAGCTGCGTCAATGGATAACGATCTCGTAAATACATAAATGGCTAAATGGGCAAGCGCTGTAGGTCCATTTTGAAATATATATTTATAAAAGGGTTTGATTTGTTACCAAATGACATGGCAGCTTAGGAAGGCCAAAATTAAGATGGAGCGACAACGTCCTCAAAGACACATCTACCTTGGAGCTCCTGAGCTGGTGAGAGCTGGCGCTAGACCGAGATGAGTGGAGGAAGACTCTTGGGGAAGCCAAGACCTACCAGGGGTCGTAGAGCCAAGGGTTATGGTAATGATGATATGGCAGTCAC
Organism: Agrypnia vestita; assembly: GCA_016648135.1. NCBI lineage: Eukaryota > Metazoa > Arthropoda > Insecta > Trichoptera > Phryganeidae > Agrypnia > Agrypnia vestita. Next base: position 128,840 of record JADDOH010000667.1, on the reverse strand, counting down.
TTTGCAGCGCAAGATGGTTGTTTAATTTTGTTTTTAATATTTAATTTTTACACGCGTTGTATACTTTTTTACTCCCTTTCTTTTAACTCGTAGCGTCTGCTTGCTTGTCTGTCGAAAAAACTTTGGATCGATTTTTAACCCTTTTCCCGTGATCCGATCGAGCTGAAACTTTGCAGGCAGGCTCGTGGCGACGATAAAAATGATATAACAAATTTTCCTTTAAAAAAATTAATAATTATAGTATAATTTTGGATTTTTCGAAATTTTTTATAACTCCCTTTCGTAGCGTCGCCCGACTCAAGCGTAGCGAGCGCTGAATACGTGTCGCATTAATATTCTTACTATTCTCAAACGTCCTGGATTGAGGCTTGAACCACCGACCATCAGATTACTAAGCGAGCGTCATTACCACTAAACCAACAAGGCACTCTGTTACAAAGATTTCTGTATCGTGACAACCCGGGAATTTAAAAAACATTACCTGTGACTTGAAACTTTCAATGAATTCAATTAATTGTGAATAACTGAAAACTTCAAAATTGGCGGCATTACGATGTTATACAATACTTTCAAGATAGCAAAATTGCTTATTTCAGAATACGGCCGAGTGTCGATGATTCGTAACTAAGAGTTAATGACTAGAGAATAGCAAGTCTGAAGAACGTGATACAAGCACGCAGAGAGCTAGAGGGCCTCGCTCATCTATCTTGACCTTTATCATACAACATTGTACACTTCGTCATTATCGACGTTACGATTTGACAGACGCCTCGTAGGAACTTTACGCGCTCATTAGCGACATGTACACCTCGCAACGCTTCGCCGGCCTTCGTCGCCGCGCTTCTTCAATTAGAAGCGGGAGATCCGACAAAATGTAACGTCAACACGACAATTAATCATGGTGCGCTAATGTGCGTCCATTGCCTCGCCAATTAGCACCCCGCAAGGAGGTGGCATGGATGGTCGAGGCGTAACGGGAGGGCTAGAAACAAAACTGTTCACTAAGCGGGTCATTGGCGATGTCTCTTAATTGTACGACAGCGCTTACTCTGGAATGATTCCAAGACAGGAGATGTAAGTCTAATAAAAGACAATCCTACCACAAAAAATGGTTTAATTCAGAATATTTTGAGCATGTCCAAATTTTTCAAGAACGCAATACTGGACAACCGGCGGTTGATTTTTGAGCGGGCTAGTAATGAGCATGCTCATTACTATCAATGTGGGTACACACATGCTACTAAGTGGCAATAACTCAAAAAGCTCAATACTGCGCATGCTCACGTGCCACTAGTGAGCATGCGTATCAGTACCTTTAATCAAGATAATAATATATTACAGATGTCTCATAGAGACGAAGCTATTTTTTATATGGGAAAGTAGGTGTGGAAGTCTTTATGAGTTGTTCACAGGGCTTGCGACAGGGCTCAATCAGGTTTAAAATTTAAAAAATCGGATTTTTTTGATTTAAATCAGATTTCTTTTTAAATATTCCGTTCTTTTTTAATTTAGAAGTCAGTTATTGTTGAGAAAAAGCACAATATATTTTTTGTTTATTTTAATTATAATAAAATTAACAAAAATTAACATATTAATTATTCCGAAAAGTCAGTAATTTTTTAAAAACACAAGCATATTTAACAAAAAATATTATTAAATTTCGAGGAATCCCCGAATCGTGTAGGTAAACATAACGGTGCGCGCTAGAATATTATTAATTGCAGAATTTAAATAACAGTTTATTTATTTATTTAAAAAAGTAACCCATAAAAAACAAGTTTTTATTATACTCCCTTTCTTTGTAAAATATAACAACAATTAAAGACGAATTAAAACATATAACATAACACTAAACTTACAGGAATTTAATATATTTCTAAAATGTCAGATGTTTTGAGCATTGATAAGACACTTCATGCTTTAAAGATTAAATTCTAAAAACATTTTTCAGTCAATTTAGATTTTCGACATTCGTAGTGAAATACCTATTGTGTATACCGACGGAGTAATTCAAATTTAGAAAATATTCCGCGACGTTATCGGGCCGCTATGCTAGTAATCAAACTTTTCTAATGATTCCAATTTGAAAAAACCAATAAAATTTCTAAAAACCCGAATTTATACTATAATTATAATTTTTTGTAACGAAAATTTGATAGATCTTCTTGATCGTCGCCACGAGTCTACTTGCTAAGTTTCAACTCGATTGGATCACGGGAAAAGGGTTAAAAATTGATCCAAAGTTTTTTCACCCGGCAAGCCGGCAAGCAAGCAGACGCCACGAGTTAAAAGAAAGGAAGTAAAAAAAGATTTTATTCATAACTAGATAACACAGTGTACAATATTTAAGTAAATACAAACCTAGATGCATGAGCACACATTCCCATTAAAATCATTTAATTTAATTTTAATCTTTATCAATACGAATATCGTATGTTTCTTCAATACCGCGATTTATTAGAACTTACAATTCGCAAAGCAATATTGAAATATTTTCATACTAAAAAGTAAAGAGAAATTCTAAAAGAACATTTTATTTCAATTAACTATACGATTATTGATGCAAACGTAAAAACAACCTACTCGTGTGACTTTATACCTTTGTACATTCTAATCTTATTCCGGTATGAATATGAACGACCTCGTCCGAAACTTCTTATCGCGTGTACCAACTGCATGTTGAGTAAAATGTCGTCGCAAGAGTCTAAAATAACAGGAACTGCACATAATCGAAGTCTTTCGAACAATCTAGCAGATATTAGAAACAACTCGAGGTTTGTCGAAAGCACAGGATTATACGGGAACATTCGCGAAATGATCATATTCATTAAAACACGCTAGCACTTTCTACAACGCGACTTGTAATAAATTCCGTAGAAGAGAAGAGTCAATTTGTTTTGACGTTTAGTCAGTAGAGTCACAGATAAAAGCGAAATACCAGCGAGAACCTGGCGGGTGTTCGGAAATAAGTGCGAATATTCAACAGGCGAGAGATTAGCGATTAGTGTCAAGCGATTTAGGTAAATTAATAAAACTTTAATAAATTAATAATAATTTCAAGTGGTTCATTTGCCCCACAGCCACGTCCCGCTACAAAATTCATAAAATATTTACACTTTGTACTCTAATGTCAGCCTAAGACCATCCATCAGCGTCGATAACGACCTGTTGAAGGTCTGTTTGTTAAAACATTAAATATCCATTACGTCAAAAGTGACGAAGTGTACAATGTTCGACAATAGCGATTAAGACACGGTCTATATGGGAACATAAACGAACGGGGAATAGACCTGTCGAACCTTTTTGTTTTGCTTCGCCCTAACTGAAATTATACAACGGATACAGTTGCCGGCAAACTTCTTGAAATTATTTGGCGTGGTGGGGGAATGCGCAGAAGACTAAATTTGGGTCTCGCTGGTGGAAAAGTAGATGCGCAAACATCCCCCCACTACGCCGTAGAATTTCAAGATGTTTGCCGGCTACTGTACTACTTTCACGAATACGAATAATTCAACAAGATAATAAATAACACAACACACCACTGTTCTTTTTTTACCGAGGGATTTAATAATTAAAATTTACCACCGGCAAATTTTTGTTCAAAAAGCACAACACTTATTTTATCCATTTGTATATTCCCAGCGGTCGAAAATAAATATCACTTATTTTACGTTTACGAGAGGTCATGTTACTAATTTATTTTGAAATTATTTTATAAGAGTTAACACTTTTACACATAACGGAAATAAAGTGGAACGAACAATACGTATTACAATACAAAAACTACATGAAATGAGCACCTAACCTTATTAATAACCCAACGAAATGAAATCTTTCAACTAAGGAGCTAATGTTATGCTGTGAAACAAGTAACAATTGACAACTTGAGAACTCAACAAATCCATTCATTCAATGTTAAGGGAATCTCCGATAATAGAGTGCGTAGGTGTGTTCGCATACACGGTGCACAGCCAAACCGTAATTTGCGTTGCGTTCAGTTATAAATAGTTTGTTTTTTAATATTCGTGATGATATTCGACGAATATGAATATTCGATAAATATCTACTGTTCTGTATGATTATCTTGAAAGCAACGCAGGTAAATGGAATGTTAAAAATTCATTTGCTTTGATAGAAATCAAATAAAATTACTAAAACCTTGCAGAAATTTGAAATCAGTTTTTTTTTTGCAAGTTTTGATTATTTTATTTGATTTTTATCAAAGAATGAATTTTAAATATTCAATATATAAATTAATTTCACGAGTCTCAACGTTTTAGAAAAAAAAAATCATAAAAAATAAATAAAAAAGTAAGAAAATTATAATGCCGCGTAGGCACTCTCCAAAATTGAATAAGACTCCCCGAAGTTTTTACTACTAGCTACGAGATACCTTTTTATATAAATATGTATTCTATTTAAATTTCGAGGATTCGATCGCTGCCTTCGGCAATCTAAGTTGAATGTGTTAAAAACGGTATATTTTTTACCAATATCTGAATTTGCGTGTTAGAAATTTGAAGCGTCTTTGAAAACCACATTGAAAAATATAAACTGGAACAGATACATGCGCAGAAGAAAGCATTTTAAACATGTATAAGGTGAACGAAGGTTAAACTGAATATGCGTACTTAGATTATGTCTAAATTGACAAAAAATCTTAAGTATAACAAAAGAAAACCATAAAAAAATTAATTTAAAAAATATATATAATGAAAATTTTAAATCTCGCCTATTTTAATTAATACATCGTCTACATCGTTCTGCTTCGCGCCCATCTGACTGTTTAACCCAGTTTGTTTATGAAAAAAAAACTAGAAAGTGAAATTGGGACGAAGCCGTATCAAAACATTGTAAAAACATGTGTTCGCACTTACCAAAATCGATGAATTGTTTGATCGACAGCGGTGACGGATTGAACTGGGAATAAAAGTCCAGCATCTTCGTCATGTGACTGAAAATCGGGTTTGCGAGTCTCATCTTGAATTGTCAATTTTTCACTTTACAATAACAAATATATTTTCAATATCACGTTGTAGAATAAACGCCAGCTACGAACGCACAAAACATAATACCGAACTGACACACCACCAAACAGGCCGACGCGAATAGAAAAACTGACCTTGAGGCTGCGCCTAGCGAGGCACACGATAAAAATTCACAAAATACACTAACTAAAATAACGACACTTTATAAAAAATATGATTCACAATACTAAAATAAACAACCAAACCACGCGATAACTAGACATTTCGCTTTAGTGCCGAACAACAAAGCTCCAAATTTATATCGGTGAAGCCACAGATGCAAGCAACAGCGCTGCACTCTGTGAAAATCATTTAACACTAATGGATTTTACAGTTGCCGGCATTTTTGATAATATCAAAAAACCTGTTTTAAGTGATAAAAACAATATTTTCACACAACCTGTATCAACATATTGAGTATTTTGTTTTTAAAACATTTTTTAAAATAAAACATGTTGTTTTTTTGTATTTTCAAGCATTTTTTAATAAATGAAAAATGTTTGGAAATTTTTTATAGCGCTTCTGACAACACCAGTCATCTGTCAAAAACGTCAAGCCATTTTGTTTTTATTACGGATAATAACGCGTATTTTCGTAAATATGTCGAGTTCTTATCACAATTTCCGCATTAATTGTATTCAAAACATCTAAGATAATGTTTTAAGTTTTTTAAACAATTTTAAATGTTAATTTATTTTTTCGTCGTCAAACCAGTTTGTTCAGTTTATTGTACCTTGGGACAATGGAGTTTGATCTGCCTTGGTCGCCGAACAAGCGGGATCGTTTCCGACAACGAAATATCTTTGAAAATATAAAATATTAACAATTAATTTCGTATTTGTGAAGAAAATTTTAATCGTGTTATTGTTTATGCAGTGGTGAATGTTGTAATTTTGTTGCAATTCCCTTTGAATTAACGAAATTAGCAAATGCATCCTGGGCTGATTGAATATTTTTATCAGAAAATCAAAAAAAATATCGTGTGTGATTGTAATTGCGTGCGGTAGCGGCAAAAATGGTGAATTTGCGAAATATTAAACGACTTACGTGTTGATAGAGTGTATCGCCGACTTTTTTGGAGGCACATTCTAATTGAATTTTTGAATAACATGTCGTCAGAAGAGCTGAACAGCGAAGATGAGGAAATATTCTATCCAATTGTTGACATCCAGGAGGGAATTACGGCGTCCGTCGCAGAAGATCGCAATATTGACGAAACAAATGACAGTTCTAGTGAAAAAATCAAACAAAGTGCAGCTGACAGGAAGGTAAGTGCTTATTTGTTTTTAAATGAAGCGTTTTCATTGGCCGGGTTTGAATATTGATACAATATGTTTTAGGCTGTGGAATGCGCAAAATTAGTGTGAATTTGTTAACAATAATGTGAGTACCTACTAATAGGTATACCTACTAGGGTTAAGAAAGATTCTGCTGATATCCGACTGTGGGATATAAAGTGATTGGTGATGTGAATGCAGTAGGAAATTGTCATACTTAACAAGACTTGCTTATAATGAAGCTCTGGTGCGTAAGTTAAGTTGAAATTGGCAAAATTGCATCAAAAGTAATCTGAATGTGATCCCTAATCTATTAATATACATACAAAGATTGAATAAATTAGGAGGAAATGTAGCATACCTTTAGGATCACTAAAATGGTTCGGATAGGTGAAACGCATGAATGAGGATACTGTGGTGTAGAAATTTAGAGGGAAAGTCAAAAATTATCTACAATTTATTAACACAAAGTTGGGGCTCAACATGTACATCACTAATTCACTTTTGAGCTTGTGTTCTACAGTAAGCAGTCTTGGTACCCATCGCGCACAGACTTTACGGAAGCCATGATCATCGAGGATGATTTGATGGGCTGACTGATATTCAAAAAGGACTTTACCTTACTGAAGGTGACTCACCTATGTGAAGGTTGATGGGTGTCTAGTGCAGGATGCCCGGCTACTTTTAAACAATGCGATCCATGAAAAAAGTCTACGATGAATTTCAACCTCTTTCACAACCCCCAACCAGAGAAATTGTATCCCTGTTTGTTGTTCCTTCTAGCTGCTAAACTACTAGCGGAGCGGACATGGTTACACTATAAGGTCTTTAAACAAAGGTCTTAAAATTTTCAAAAACCTGCCAAAAACAATTCAAAACACAGTGAATATAAAGAAGTTTAAACAGTTCAAAATTTTTTTATAAAAAGTTTGAAATGACTAGATTATGGAATGCAATACGTTTAACTGAAATCATGTATTAGTCCACACGACATAATATGTATGGAACTAAATAATTAAGCTAAATAAATAAATAATAGCCGAAAGGCAAATGATGCGATCAGGATCGAATTTCTCAGGCATCACAGTTGTACCAACTCTAAGCACAAGAATGTGTGTTATGGCAAAAATGTAGATAATTCTGATCCTCATGAATGGACAAACACCAGAAGATACGAGACAGCCCAGTTAAGAGTTTGAAAAATTAAAATTGAATATCAGATGTGATATATCAGATTGGCATTCAATCTACTATGATTCCATATTCATTTAAAGTTTTTTGTCTAATTCTTGATGACTGATACGACTCCTATTTAAAAGTGATGGTGTGCGAGAGAGACGAAAGAGTGACCAAGTGTAATGAATGGTAAGCGATGAATACTTAGAACAAATGAAGGAACTTGTGTATTTGGAAAGTATGATTATTAGAGACAGCAAGTCTGAGAGAGATAACGAAAGGAAGGTGACTGGGAAATAAAATAAATAGTGCCGTGAATACTATTATGGCCGGTAGGAATCTGTCGTATAAAGCGAGACAAGCATTACGTAATAGAGTACTGGTGCCAAATCTAACGTATAGAGGTGGCGATTGGAATTACCAAAAAAAGAAGAAAGTAGACTGAATGCAATCTTTGTGCGATGGAAGAATTTACAAATTAGTAGTTATTGTAAGCGTTGTATATAGAATAACGAAAGGATCACTGAGATGTTTCGTTCATGTGAAACATATGAGTGAGGAGAGTGTGGTTGTAGCCCACACCAAAAGAAATACATCTACATGATTGAGCAGATTCAAAAGAAATTCTTGCGCTACTTATACATGCGCAGAACGGAAGAATATCCTACGTTCATGCACCATGAATGTAGGATATTCTTTTTTACCACCATTTTAAGAAATATAATTGATGCTCCGAACTTGCTAAAGAATTATGCCCCCTTTGTACCAAATAATTAATTGCGAAATCGAGGTCACACGCTATTTCATGTCCCAAAATGCAGAACGGATGTAGTGTGCAACTCCTAATGAACTGAGCAATCATGTTGATGTATTTAATGATAGCATTGAATGCATCAAGCAGCGGATCGCCTCCATATAGATACTCACTCCAAGTCATAACTTGTATAGTAAATGGAGCAATCTGTTATGCAGTTAGTAAGAGTAGCTTGTTGGTCTTATGGTTAGGACTCTCGCCTCGTGATCCAAAGGTCGCCGGTACGAATCTCACTTCAGACCAGCAAGTTAGTCCTATTTTCATAATACAAGCATTTAGTAAATTTAAAAAATAACTGATCCTTCTGAGAGTAAGCATCCATTGTATAGTTGAGTGTTCTGGTTTCAAAATTGGTGAAAGTTGCATTGTATAGAGTGATCGTTAAGCCAGCTCATACAGGTTGTAAGCCCTGGGCCATCCTGTGAAAAGATTTCCACGCATGTTTCTCATATAAATAGCTTTGTCTCTGTGGGACTTCTATAATAATTAATCTGTATTTAGTATATTTATAGATATTTTTACATAATTAGGATAGGATAGGAAAGGCTAAATATTTTCAATATCTTTTTGGTTTACAGGTGGAGAAGATTACCCACAGAAAGATGATCCGGCGAAAACTGGAAGATGACTTGATGTTGTCTACGGAATTAGACCGGATATCCAGAGAAAAGCAGATCGAGGTCGCCCGCAATCAGAACAAGCTCAGCAGGAAGACGCTGAAAGCCATGAAGAAGTTGCAGAAGAAGGACAAAAAGAACAAAGAGAAGGAAGCCGGCGGAAAGATGAGCGCTCAGGAGGACGTTGTCACCGAAAACGGGTTCGAATTTTGCACACTGAAAGGCGTGGCTGATATTAAGGAGGAGGTTGTTAGCGATGACGGCGCCGAAAAGGTGATCTATTGAGGTTTTTTTAACTGAGACCGTCCAACGGTCAAAATATAGATATTGGACTTGTTCCCATTACTATGGTCTTTTAGGACTCCATTCTTCTCTTGGACATCATCAGACAACTTGAGTTGACATATGATAGGAGGTTTGATAAAAAAATATTCAGAATTATTATTTTTCGCCAAAAATCTTAATTTGTTCATCAATTTTCTTTTTGTCCCCTTCAAAATAGTCTTCATAAAAATACATAATTCTCTATGTAACAATGTCTGTCACTGACGCTACCAGATGGCGCTGTTTACACGCTAATACAAACGTACCACGTTTTTGCAATACTTTGCTGTGAAAGTAAAATTTTACTCGGCATTTTGTGAAAAACTGAAGCCAATTAAGTAGAATTCGAGATCACTTAGATTAGCGGGATCGAGTTTATTCATTTTGTAATTTATTAATTTAAATATAATTTGTTTACATTCAAAATTGATTTTGTAATATTTTTTTTTGTTTGACTATTGATACATATAACTAATGTTTGATCAAAGAAAATTCGAAATTGAAATATAAAAAGTCTATAATGATGATATACTTATATAAAAAATAAAAATTGCATAATTCTCTATGTGACAATGCATGTCACAAATAATGAGACAAAAAAAAAGATAAATTCCATCATTTTTATGTAACAATGTCCTTCACTTACGCTACCAGATGGCGCAAATAATGGTGAAGTATAAAAATAATAATTCTCTATATAACAATGTCTGTTACTAATGCTAACAAGACTGCTACGCTAAATAGCGCTGTTCTTACAACCTTAGCTCATGACCAAAATATATTGAAATTTTTTTGACAGGATAGTTATAGCTAGTATGTATGCATTGAAGTTATACGTATTTTCAGACTGATGATGAATCCGATGACGATGTTCCTCTATCCCGATTGGAGACGAAAAAGGATTCATTGACCAATGGAAAAATCATTTCAAATAAAAGAACTTATGCCATTTCTACGGACAAGGAAAGTTCTCATGATGAGTAAGTCTAATTTTTGTATAAATATACCGTATGTCCTCTACTTATGAACGAGTCCCATCTAATAGCTCACACACAAATAAATAAATAAATCGGCACGCCAAAGTTAGCTGGGAATAATCTCTGCTGCTCTAAACGTCCCGAGTTCTAATTAAAAGCAAAAATGTGGCTACGCTTACGAAAGAAGAACGCACATCATTACCGTAAACTTGTAAATGGCCTGCACACCACCAGGTGGTAGAGACACAAACTAACCTTAAGCGCTGACCGGTCATTCATTCAAACGTGTCTTTGAATTTAATATATTTAAAAAAAATCTACTAGGCCCTTCTGCAAATAACACAGGTTTGATCAAACAATATATTTTCTCAAAAAATCTTTATTTATTCATCAATATAAATTTTATCTCCTTCAAAGAAGTCTCTATCATATACTTGTGCCAAAGCTATTGACAATCTTCGAAGCACTACTATATTTATTAATAATATTATTATTATTGATAATGGGCAGGCAGCTTAAGCTGACAGACCCATATCACTGTCTCTCATTCGAATATCCAGCCTATTCTTAAACTGGTTGACACTGGCTGCAGACACAACGCCCTCAGGCAAACTGTTCCACATATTAACCACTCTATCTATGGCTTAATGCACGCTTTCTTGGGTTACACGAGAACCGAGACTTGTTCGACTTCAGGTGATGTCCTCGAAGGCCCACATTAGTGTTTAATGCAAACATATCTGTCATATTAAGAATATTGTAGTAGCCCGATAGAATCTTGAATGTCTCGATGAGGTCACCTCTTGCTCGTTGCTCCTCGCTTATGATGGCACACGATTTTTATATTCGTGGTGTTCAGCTGGGCATAATTTTCATGGTGTTCAGCGTTTTGCATAATGCTTTCTTTGGGTCCCTTTCACCGGCATTTTTAACTTGGAGAGTAGTAAGAAATCACACAGAGCCATGTCGGGAGAGTAGGGAGCCTCAAAAACCATGGGAAAGCTGTGTTGGACCAAGATAGCCTGAATCAATTGCCAGCAGCTTCGGCACGAATTTTGCAGACACTCTCCAAGCCTAAATCCTCGGTCAAAATTGAATGTGCTGATCCAATGTTTACCTTCATGTCATTTGCAAGTTCTCGGACTGTGATACGACAGGGAATTTACTCTGGAATCCATGAAATCGTGGAAATGAGTTTTTATAAACAATTTCCACCTCAGTTTTTCTTTTGTACATGTTACAAATTTTTGTACAATTAACTTTTAAATATTCATATTACTGTTTGCTACAAATAATGAAGCGGCCATTTTGTCATGTGACACGCCCTTGAGGATTGATTGGTTGAAGTGGATATTGCTGCCTTTGCTTTTAATAGCGATTTGAAAAAAGTGATTTTGAAAAGGATAGAGCTATACTTCCTATAAAAACTCGAACTCGACTGCATTCAAAACATTTTTTTTTTATTCTTTGGATATTGTTGCCTTTGCTTTTATATCCCTCATATGTACTTGTGTGATTGTTCTATAAGAATCTTCTACACACAGGTATGTTTTGTAAAGAGATAGAGATGCAGATCTCAGATGTGATGTTGGAGTAAAATAGTGATGAATTTTCAGCGGAAAGGTGAAGAAACTGACCATAAAGAAAGTGAGCATGGAACAACCGCTGACGGACGCGGGGAGCGGAGATGAGGTGTCAGAGTTCAGGTGTACAGACTGCGACAAGATCTTCAAGAACGGGGAGAGATACAACGCGCATATTACGTAAGATTCTGTTTTTTTATTCAAGCAATTTAAAAATAAACTGGTAAACTTTGACAGCTTAACGCTTAATGCAGGGCTGGTTGTAGTGTGGTAGATATAATAAAGAAAGGAATGCTGAGATGGTTTGGTCATGTGGAACATATTAACGGGGAAAGGTTGGTTAAGAAAATATATGAGGCGAGTGTTGAAGGCAACAGGAATAGAGGGCGTCCGCGAAAGATCTGGCACGATCAGATACTACAACTATTTGAGGATGGCCCTGTTAAAAGCCGCAACAATCGTAGAACTGTATGACAAGATGTATGAATGTGGCCGAAGCAAAAGTGGTGTGCCAGGATAGAAGAGTGTGGCATTCAATCCTCTATGCCTACTCCTGTGGGGAAACGGCGTGATGGTTAGTTAGTTAGTTAGTTAATAATTACATATATAATTATTTTGTAAGTGTGTATGTCACTGAACTCCTCCTAAACGGCTGGGCCGATTTTAGACTGAGTTTGGTCATTTCTGACTGAGATTTGGTCTGAATCGCAATCAACCAAGGAGATATTTCCTCTTGGTCTTGATGATATTCCATCCGAAGAGAAGTGTTCCTATCTTATCTCAACTTGGTACACAAAGCACGTTTGATCCTTATATATGGTATCTGAAGGGGATAATCCCTTTGTCGCCAAAGTGATAAATAAAATGTTAGAAATGAAAGAGGTGCTTCTACTTTCATCCCAGAAGAAAAATATATGAACTAAAAACAAAAGCACGGCAAAAATGCCACATTCCTTCTGTATAAATCTGTGTTTATCTTTTAGTAAAAAAAAAGCTAGAATCTTGCCAAAATGCTGTGGAGAGAAGTATGTTGGGGAAAAATAAGGAATTCAATAATCAAAGAACAAACAAAAATGAAGAATGTTTAAGTATCCATCAAAAGGCTTAAATGGGAATGAACTGGACATACAATCAGGGGAAGAGAGAAATGGTCAAAAACAACAATGTATTGGTTCACAAGAGACGAGAAAAGGAAACGAGGCAGGCCTTCTAGAAGATGGGTGGATGAGATCAAGGCTGCAGCAGGTGGCGCGTGGACCAGAATAGCAAAAGATAGGGAGGAATGGAGGCAATTGGAGGAGGTCTTTGCCAAAAGGCATACAGACGGAACTGCCTTGGTATGACAGTCTAACTTGTCACAAGCAAATCTTAAATGTTAATGTTAATAAAGGCTATTATTATTATTATTGTGCTACTCCTTTCTATTTGCTTTCCACTTAATATTATTATATTCTCTTATTTGTATTTCATGTGTATTGTATGCTTATGTCATCACTATGTATTGTTTAAAGTATTCATTCATTCAATGTACACTTTACCACATTGTTTGTAAAAGCCCTGAAGGGTGTTAATAAATAAATAAATTACCCATTGCCTGCCGCTTATCACGCAATTTTGTTATTTTTTGAACTGGCAATGAAAATGAAGTGCCCTCCATGCATAATTTTTTGGGGCAATTATAATATGTATTTTTTAAATAACTTTCCAGGAGAGTACACCGGAAGCCGTTCTACTGCACCGTCTGCCTCAAGTCCTTCAGGAAGCAATCACACCTTGAGGATCACTTCAATACCCACACCGGGCACAGGCCGTACAGGTACGAGTAGTTTTGTCACCTGTCATACCCTGGGTGCAAGACAAGAAAGTGACCTTTTCAAAAAAAAAATTTATGTTAAGAACCTCATATTGTTGTTATAACTAGCTCATAACTAGCTGTGCCCGCAGCTTCGCCCGCGTGGAATTCAGTGTGAGACTATAAGAGTATCAGTGAAAAATCAATGCAATCTAAACTACTCGTCCAAGCAATGTCATGTAAAAGGCAATTTTATCTACATAAAAATTTTCCTGACGATAAGAAAATTTATTTTGATAAGAATTTAACATTACCTACCTGTCAGTTAGCTTTCAGTTAGTTAGACAAATTAACCTTGACCTTTTTTTATATGCCTTTTTGAGTTCTACAACTTTTCTACAAAAAGCACTAATTTATCTCTTACTGTTAAGGCAGCGTTTGTAAGAAATGAATTCACTCAACTGTTTTTTTGTCAACTTTAGTTGTAAAAAAGGTCGCCACGAAAAGCTCTTTTATTTTAACTGAAGAATATATAGCCTATAACTACCCTGAAAGTTCATTCTAAATATTGGTGAAAGAATTTTTGAAATCGGATGAGTATTTTTGGAGATTACCTCCTGCATCCAAACTTACAAACTCACAAACTTTACCTCTTATTATATATTAGTATAGATTAGTTCTACTCCGTACCAAAAGATCATCTTTGTGTGACGTTCCATTATTGTTTTACAATGAAAAGTGATACACTTGCATTTATTTTTATGATCCTGTCGACATGTCAAACGAGTGCAATGCGGAGCGAAACATTCACCAGCTTAAACGAGATTCACAGTTTAAACTGTCATGGCCTACTATGTATAATCCAAGTTGATGCAACCAGCCAAGTGTAATATCAAATCAGATTCGCCGGAAATGAAATAGAGTCAATTTCACCCAATTGCGGTCATTTAAAGCAAAAATAAACTACATATGAATCGCGTGACCCATTTTTCCAATGCTTTCAGCTGCTACATGTGCGGCAAGATGTTCAAGTCGGCGCCGTCTCTCAAGAAGCACGCCAAAACGTTTCACTCCGACTCCGCGGAACCAGATAAAAAGCAGTACTCTTGCGACGTGTGCTATAAGGTTTGTACACAATGACAGTGTAAAAAAGTTTTTTGGAAATTCTTTCGCCATTTGAAGAGAAAGTGTCAAAAACTAAAAAATCGTGATTATTAGCTACTCAAAGTCGTGCAGATAAACCACAACACAAGAGACACCTGTGCAACTCATCGGACAAGTTTTCAACTGAGCACTTTCTGCACTGACTACAAAAAATGAAAAAAAAATCCTATTGTATACCTATTGGTATACCAGCAGACCACCAGAATATAGGGTGTAACAGAGCTAGTCCACGATACTTAAAGGTAATTATTAGTCGAAGATGTTCAAGCAATCACGACCTAATATGTCAATAGTTAAAGATCTTTATTTTATTTTATTAGCACGATTATATTAGCTTCATCTTGTTTGTCTAGACGGAATCTTATTAATGTTTGTATGTATATATTGAAAAAAAAATTGTTTTTCATAAGTATTTTCTAAATCAAAGTTAAGATTTTTATAATTAAAAAAAAAGTAAATTATCCTATTGTTGCAACGCATTTCAGGTGCTGTCGTCCGCGACGTGTCTCGAAGAACATGTCCGACTCCACACGGGAGAGAAGCCCATCAACTGCGAACTGTGCGGTAAACGTGAGTACTTACAAATTGCATTTCTTAATGACTAGCATTCTGGCACTTTCTTCTGCTTCTACAACACAAACTCCTTAACCCTTTTACAGCTGAGACATTTTCCTCACATATGTTTTAAAATGCTTATAGAAAAAGAATTTTTTTCTTTAATTTCTAGTATGATAGGAAAGAAAATCATAACTTCACTGAGGTTATAATACATACATCTACCTGATTTTAACAAGCCTGGGTATGTTTGTGATGTGTTTCGCTATTGTAACTGGGACTCTTGTAGCGCGAAATTATTATTTTTTTATCTATAAGCCGAGGGTAGTTTTTTAATAGTAGTGCAAGTGCCCTCATTTCAAAAGGTAGTCAGTCGCTCTCAAAAATTAAAAAAGTCATTATGTAAAATTTAACGTTAAAAATCTCATAATATTCAAAATTAATTTGCTCTGATACTTACATACATCATGCCGTTTCACCGAATGGGTAGGCAGAGAGGATAGAGCGCCACACTCTTCTATCCTGACATGCAACTCCCGCCTCATCCACATCCATACATCTTCGCATACAAGCACTTCGCATGATCTGGTTTAAATTTTTGCACGGTTTTGATAATTTTATTTGGCTTTTATCAGAGCGAATGAATTTTTAATTTTTTTTCAAGATAGTCTAACATTTTACAAAAGATAAATCAGAATTTTTGAAAAAAAAATACGAACTTTAACGTCACTTATCTCCGTAACTGTAGACATTTCATCCAAAGTGTAAAGAAAATTTACTATTTAGAATTGAATAGAAGAGTCTCCCATAGTTTTTGCTACTAGCTAGAAGACACCCTGTACACGGTACGTGGCGTCTATTTTTTATTAGGATATAACAACAATGATATCCGTTGATAGAGTTGAGGTGGTCGGAGGCCGCCGCAGATGTAGTGGGTTACGTTGTGTTGGAAAGGATTCTTACCCGTCCAGAAGAATCCTCTCGTTTCGGCGTGTGGTATGTGCCTGCGAGTGTCGTGTATGTAGTGTAAACGAATGTGTTCAGCAGCAGCAGTAATGACCAGATCGGTATGGGCTGCAAACGATACTCACCGTTGAAAGTTGCGATTTATTATAATAGGGTAATTTATATATATAGCATAGATTGTTTCACATTCCAATATACAGGACTGACCTACCGATGGTTATGCCTGTTGGAAGAGCCACAGCTATGCTGAACAATATCGCTTTGGGTATTGATATATTCCATGTGTCTGAAGGGGTTTTCCGAAGCAGGATTCTCCTACACCTGTGACCGGATTTCATGTTATTTTTAATTAATTAATTATTAAATATCAATTAATTAAATATCATTATTTTGATGTTTATACTTTCATAACTCCTGTGTGTCGGTGGTGTAACTTAGGTCTACATGTCATAGAAAATATGAAATATCCACCTTATTTACCAAAACCAAGTCTAAACGTCTGACTAAATTAAACTGTTATAATGTAAGGATTTTTTGAATAAAAAATATTTATTCATTACTCTCGTATTTTCGGCCAGTTGGTAAAAGAGAGCAGAATATTGCATGTCGCTGTTAAATCGAGCAAGAAAGAACACGACAATACCACACATTTCATGTAGGACAGAGATGGCCGTTGCTTGGGTTTCGGTGAAAGAGAAAACAATATCGAAAGAGCGCGGTAGATTCACGTAACACGTGTTAGACAAAGACGGACTGCAATCGCCGCATCGTTGAATTTAGTTGGTAATGATACGTCGGCGTGAGCCCACTCAAATTCGATATGCCATGATTTTATGATAATTTACTAAAATAATGCAAATATGTATGTTTCATCATCATCATCACTCTTGGCACTACAACCCTTGGTGGGTCTTGGCCTCAATAATTTTCCTCCACTCATCTCGGTTTAGTGCCAGCTCTCTCCAGTTTCGAAGCTCTAAGGCAGAGATATCTTTGAGAACGTTGTCACTCCATCTTAGTTTTGGCCTTCCTAAGCTCCTTTGCCCTATTGGGTTGAGTTGAGTCTTGAGTTCAGCAGGGACTTTGGTGCTTGATGCTCGGACATTCTTTCCACATGACCCAGCCACCGAAGTCTTCCCAGTTTTATAAATTTTGTGACATTTGACTCCTTAAATAAAGTATAGAGCTCATTGCTGTAACGTCTGCGCCAAAGTTCATTTTCTAGAACTGTTCCGAAAATACGCCTCAAAATTTTCCTTTCAAAAACGTCCAGTGCTCGCTCATTCCTTTTAATTAGTACCCAGGTCTCAGCTGCGTACGTGAGCACTGGCCTAATAAGCGTTTTGTACACTAATATCTTGGTGTTTCTGGACAGCAATCTGTATTTTATCTGCTTTTGTAGGCGGAAAAAACAGTGATTTGCGCTCACTATGCGCTTCTGGATCTCCTCTGTAGTATTATTGTTGCTTGTTATCAGGGATCCTAGGTATGTAAATCTTGGTACCGTTTCAAAATTTTGACTTCCACACGAGAGAGTTGGGATTTGTTGGGTGCATCCTACGGCCATATATTTGGTCTTCTGCTGGTTTACTATGAGACCCATGTTTTTGGCAGAACTTTCAAGATTTATGAAGGCATTACATGAAGCATCGGGAGTTTTCGCAATTATGTCAATATCATCAGCGTAAGCCAATAGTTTAATATGTTTACCTTTCATAATTATATAAAGGGAACTTTAAAAAGTCTTCTCTGTATTGAAAATATATATTTTTTAACCACATATTAAAAACTTTGTCGATTTTTCATCATGTAACACTGTGTTACACCACCGTTCCCAAAGGTATTTTTAGCACAGTCTTTTAAGACTTAATATGTATGCCTTGAACACTTATTTTGTAATGTACATTTCATTAAATAAATTTAATTGAATTATAATAGGTATCTTCAAGTGATTTTTCTCACACTTCTGATGTTGCCCATTTCTGGTGTTATTAAAAAGATTGTATTTGACAGTTTTCACGAGGGAGAGAGATATGAAGCTGCATCTCAACCTGCATCAGGAGTCGTGGAAGTGCGACCTGTGCCAGAGGTGCTTCATCACACCTTTCAAGCTCAAGGAGCACTACAGGTTGGTGGTGTCTTCATTACACTATAGATTAATAGCTTGGATAACATGCTGCACGTGAATTTTAAGAGTCATAAAATGACTTTGAAAACTTTCTAATGGATGAGACTTTGATATTTGTACGCGAAAAAACTACTTTTTTAAACAATAGTTACAATAAAACAAGCGAGTATTCAAAACAATTTCGAGGGATGTGTGAAATGAAATATCCTTAGATTACCCGTATGAAAAGTTTTTAATTGATCAGTTTATAACAAAACAAATTTAATTTAACAAATATTTTTGCATAAATTTGTAAACTCAAGTACATATTAAACATAAAATAACTTTTTGTCGGAAATTTGGCTGTTGGGAAATTGACTCTTACCCAAATTCTTATTTTGTTTGCACTTCTTGTATTATGTCCATGAATATGTGCTATATGAAATTGTATTCTACTTTTTTTATTATATTTATTGTAATGTTCTTTCTGTGTGTTGTGAAGAACCTTGATGCTTGTAATTTCAATGAAACTCTTCGTCAGCTTCCAGTTATTTTATTGGTTTAAAAGTGATAACATTAGAATAGAAGTAATGTTCACGTCGCGGTGGCTACGCAATGAAAGAGACCACAAAATGGCACCTCTCGCTTTATAACATTCGCTCTCTCTTTCTTCCATGCCTTCTGTCACTCTCATTAATCAGACAGACGTCACTCAGATACTTGACATTTATAAAAATCATTGTGTTTGGCTTGTTCTTATTTTAGAGCCAATTTAATTTTTTAATTTTAGAGTATTCCTCCTTGGATCAAAAATAATGCCGTTTTTTGTCCACTGCCAGATATGGATCCCAAATATTTCCCACTTTTCCTTATCCATAGTTACGTATTTCCTCAGAATTTGTTGATTTTCTTAATCTAGCGGAGTTTAGGACGGTTTGTTGGCCTCTTGTTTTATTTTATTTTGTTTAGTATAAACACAGACATAATGTCATCTAAATGATATATCATTATGTTACATTATTATATTACAAAGGTATAATCCACAAGGATGTTGTATTATCTATTGCATTGATGATCATATTGTCAATTGCAAAAAAAGGTTTTTTTTTTATTTCGATTTGCAGTTTAAAAATAGGTCTACATTAGTGATGGGTCCGCTCTGTACTAACTACTACAATGTAGTACTACATTACATTGAAGTTTACACTTCACACCTTTTGAAGTGTAGTGCGTACTACAAACTACATACACTTCAAAGTTATTGAAAGTACATACTTCAAAGAGAACACTTCATTTTAAAGCGAACACTACAAAGTACACTTCAAAGTTATCGAAAGTATGAGGACATACTTCAAATAGTAAAGTCGATGTAGATAAATGAAGAAATTTTTGGAAATCGTATTCTAGTAGCACACTTTTCAAGAAGCACTTCTTGTATTTCATTACAATTTTGTAGTACTACAATATTAGTTCACTTTATTAATACTACAATTAGTTCACTTCATTAGTACAACAATTAGTTCACTTCATTATTACTACAATAATTTCACTTCATTAGTACTGTAATTTCGCAGTGCTGCAATTAGTTCACTTCATATAGTTTTTACTACAAATGTATGTACACTTTGTAGTCTTCAAACTGGTGAACGTGTATGTGTTGTAGTCTTCATTTTTAAATGTAGTTTTTCCCTTCGCTAGTCTACATTGCTTTGCGAATGAAGAATATTGTACTTTCTAATGAATCTCTTGCTTCCCCTCGGATGACTGCGCGGATAATTTACGTGCTTACTTTAAATTTCAGATCTCACACGGGCGAGCTGCCTTACGAGTGCGACAAGTGCGACCGGAAATTCGCGCGCGTCGCTGATTTCAGGTGAGTCCCTCTCTGTTTAATATTTTTATTTATGCCTTCTACATTGTCTTCACTAGTAATTAAACAAAAATATAAACTAATATAGTGGGGGGACGCAAAAGGCACACACAGTACAGTTGCCGGCAAACTTCTTGAAATTCTTTGGCGTAGTGGGGGAATGCGCAGAAGACAAAATTTAGGTCTCGTTGGTGGAATGGTACCTGCGCAAACTTCCCCCCTCTACGCCGTAAAATTTCAAGATGTTTGCCGGCTACTGTACTGTCTTTTGCGTTCCTACCATATTCGTTTCATTAAGTTACAAGTATGTCACTCAAAGTATACACGCAGCTCATCACGTGCGAATATTTTTTAACATTATTTCTTCATCATCTTCATCCCCTTGTCCTCGCAGACTCAACAAGGTGCTTCCATATTCTCCTGTCCTGCGCTGCTTCCGCATGAGTCAACAGATCTAGACCCATTCTGTTTTCATACACATTTTTTTGTTGTTTCTCCCAGCTTAATCTGTGGCGACCCACTGGCCGTCTTTCTTCCGCGGTTGCCAGGAGGATTCTTCTTGCTTCTGGCATTCTTAGCATATGTCTAAGCCATCTCAATTGTGATTTTTCTGTGTGTAGGAGTAGAGGGTCCATGCCGAGTGTGTGCCTTGTGTCGGCACTAATCTGTCCATCGGTGTGACTCCGCCTACCCCCCCTTAGAAAACTCATCTCGGCAGCCTGCATCTCTAGACCCATTCTGTTTTCATACACATTTTTATTGTTGTTTCTCAAGAAGCAACACTATTTCAAACGGATTATTTATATTGTTATATTATTTTTAACTCCGCGCGCGCCTCCGATTGAACTTCTACCGCTTTTTTCGTGGCCTATCTGTTCAACGGACGTGTGCTATCGACGTTGGATCTTTGAGAACTTTCAATTATAGATGTCTCACAGAGACGAAACTGTATTTTTTCAAGGGAGAGTAGATATAGAAGTCTTTTTTGGGTGGCCATAGGACTTACGACCTATCGTACGGTTGGCTTAGGTGATCAATTTACACATATGTAACGTTCGCATTTCCACCCATGATAGAATACCATGTCTATTAATTTTTTGGAAGTTGTATATGTATTAAATTTTTGCGCCATGTTTCACATGTGATTTCTAATACCTACTCTCCCTTGAAAAAATACAGTTTCGTCTCTGTGAGACATCTATAATATACATTAATTGATTATTGATGTCCCTGTGACAAACAAATCCAGTTCTGTTCTGAAAAATTTGGACATTCTCAAAATATTCTTTGAGAACTTTGTTTACTGCGGCCCTGAACAGTTCTACGGTAGCCGAACCGCTGTCTCAGATTTTCAGCCATGTTCTCCTTCTTCCGAATGATTGCCCCGACTTCCGGCAACCTTGCCCTGCATTGCGATGCAAGATCTCGTACATCTCTGGATGTCTCGTCACATGTCCGAGATATTCACGTTTTCAGATTTTTATTGTTTTGGTAACTGTCCATGCAGCTTGTTTCGAGTATTCTTCTGTTGATCCACATCTCAAGTCGCCTTATCAATTCTTCGGTAAGTGTCCGTGCTTCCATTCCATAAAATAATACTGAAAATTTGTGAAAGTCTCTTTCTTTGGATGTATATATATATTTTTTACTATTACAGTTACAGATTATAATTTTAAAAAAATTTGATATTACTTATAAATATTTTCATTCTTGGTCTAACGTCTCGCAATCACTGTTGGCTCACAGAAGAATCACACTTGAAGTTTTCTATGTAGACATCTAACCATTTGCCAAATTGGTCCATAGTAGATCTGACCTGTGAAAAAAATGATGATAACATTAAATTACAGATGAAAGAAAAGTGGTTAGCATATTGTTGAAGCTATTTATTTGTAAAAAAAATATTGATTATTTTATTTGTATATATCTACTTTTATGTGAGTTTTTTTTTCACCAACATGTTTCAGAAATTACCATTCCATCATTGGGGTGCTGTATAACTGTCAAAAAATTCGAATGAAATGTCTTTTGTTCCTTGTTCTTCCAAATTATTTGAAAAATTATTTAAAAAAAATATTATTAGTGAAGTTCTTGATTACTCGCATTTATTGGAAAAAATTTTAGAATTGGACTAGTAGTCAAATTCAATTGATTATTAATAATATTTTGTTCACTATTGCATGCTTTACTAATTTCTAGTGATTCTAAATTATTCAATTTCAGACCAAAATTATTTATGTGTAAAATAGAGAGTCCTATATTTTTATCAAAACTGTGATCATTTTCTAATAAATGATATGCAAATTCAGAAAAACCATGATTATTCAGACATATTAAATGTTCTTTAACTCTCACATTGAAATTTCGATTGGTTTTTCCAATATAAAACGCTGTACAATCTTTACATGACAATTTATAAACACCTGATTGTTAGTTATATTATCTTTATCTTTTACATTTACGAGTAGTTTCCCTATATTATTATTTGTATAAAACGCAGGTCTAATATTTTTTGGTAGATATTTTGAAATATGGTTGGAAAATGTATTAATATATAAAATTCTTCGCCAATAATCGTTATTATTATTTATATTTATCTGTGAATTGTATAAAAATTGGTTAGTTAAATTATTTTTTAATTTATTTTTTCTAAATTTTATCAATTAATTCTGTATTGTTTCCATTATTAATTGCGATTTGTTTTATTGTATTTAATTCAATTTGAAAATTAAAGGGAGACAAAGGTACATTGACAAGACGATGTATCATTGAATGAAAACCAGAGTGTTTATGCGATAGTGGGTGATTAGATGTACTATGTATTATAGCATCTGTAAAAGTTGGTAACCTATAAATTTTAAATTTAATTTTATTATTATTTTTAAAAAGTGTTAAATCTAAGAAATTTAAGTGTCGAATTATTTACTATTTCTAAAGTAAACTTTATGTTATTATGAAATTTTTTGACAGTTATACAGCACCCTGATGATGGAATGGTAATTTCTGAAACATGTTGGTGAAAAAAACTCACATAAAAGTAGATATATACAAATAAAATAATCAATATTTTTTTGAAATATCAATCTACAATGTTGCTCAATCAATTGAAAAAATATTTATACGTATTTTCATCGCATTTAATCCACTATTATTCTTTATTTTTGTCAATGCGATGCTTCAACGTAGCATCAAGGCGATAGTTGCTTTCAGAGCACTATTTACCATTTGTCGCGGTCACCCACGTCTCGATATCCCTCTCAGCCTTGACGTTTCTAGTATACGTGCTCCCCAAATACACAAACTCGTTCACTTGTTCAAGCTTGCATCTAATCACTAATGATGGAAAGGTGAAAAACTTGCACAGCAGTGAATAGATCAAAATCTGGCATTTAATCACTCACATATTGATTGCAATACGAGATACTTGCATGTAATCACTCAGACAATGGCGGAAAGATGAACACTTGTGTCCATTCACTCGCACACTTGCGCGGCGATAAAAAGGGATTATTTTTAAATCTCACATCGTTTTCACATCGCATTCCCCCCATCTGGGGCTCGGGCAGTACACATTCCCCAAACAGGATGGTCAGGCTCCTCTGGTAGAGGCACGCGGCCAGGAGCACGTCTTCCCTGACGGCCACGGTCCGCAGTGACAGTCTGGCGTTGGCTCGGGACAGCTTGTCCAGCACGCTCAGCGCACGCAGCGGTACCTCCTCTGCAAACCAATCAACAGCGTTTCGTTTGGATCTCTGTACTTTCATTCCACCATACGTTTATTATAATCAGAAGGATAAACATGATGATCCGACTGCGTAAGTCAGATCATTATCAATATTCACATTGGCTACAGTGAGGAATATGATGGTGATGAGAACAGAGACATTTATTTAACTTGATTTATTCAATACAGGTTACGTTAAAACATATAATATAGGCATTATATAAAATTTGTATGCTATATCGTACATTGTGTATTAGTAAGATGTGTGCAAAATTTGAACAAAATCGGCCTAACACTTTTAAGATATTTCCTCCACCAGTATGAAAAATGGAGTTTGGAGAAAAACGCAAAAGAATAGAAAAATTTGCTTAATTCACCTACCACACTAGCTTCGACTTACCATAACTCAGGCAATTTTTGGAGTTTTTGAACGAGTGATGATTCAAATTATTTTTTGAAGATAAAGCAAGAAAAAAAAGATTTTTTGATAATGCCAAGGTCATAATATCCTTGATTTAAAAAATCTGTACATTAACAAAAATCGCATGCCTGGTCGGTCCCTTCTCAACGCCAAGAAGTACTCCCTCATCAGAGCTTCTGCCTTGGGATCCATTGTCACCTTCCAGTTAGCTATCTCCTGGAACAGTTTCTTCAATTCTCTTTCGGTGGGCATCTCGGGTGATCTCTTGGCCACTGGCTTCACCGCCTGGTGCAGATCCAGCACGTGGTCGGCCAGTCGGTCAACGTCTTCGTCAAACGCTGGGAACACGATGCCGAACAGACTGAAAATGTACAATAATTTTTAATGAGTGATTTTAACCAGTAAATACATACTACGAAGTTGAAAATATTTTATCTAACCACTCATACAGTTGTAAAAAAAATGAGAATCTTGCATCCAATCACTCTGAAATATCAATATCTTGCATTTAATAACTAGCACGGTAATGAAAAGTTTATAAACTTGCATCTGATCACTCTCTTAGCAATGGATTTTCTTTTTATTTGGAATTCTTATTTTGTTTGAATTTCTTGTATCATGTCCATGAGTATCTAATCGGTGTTATATGTTTTTTGATTTTTTAGTATTTTAACATTCTATGATTAAGCATTAAATATAGGAAAATCATTATGTTTAGCTTTTGTCCTAGTTTTACGGTGAGCCAGTATGGGTCTGTTAACTCTCATTGCATCTAATCACTCCAGTAGTGATAAAAGATGAAAGGCTTGTAAATAATCATTCGAATAGCTATGTAAAGGTGTTTAAAAGATGTAAAATTTGCATACAATCACTCGTATAGCGGCGCAATCTTGCTACTAGTCACTTGCCCGTTCGAGTGTTAGTGCAACTGGTCAAATTCCTTGGGGAAGTGTTGATGTAGCCAGCCAGGGGGAGAGGATTTTTAATAGAAGTGTAGAGACTTTATCATGTCAAAATTTATTTATTTATTTCCTTAACGCCCTTATGAGCTTTTACAAATATACAGAATAATTTATTTTTTTAAATAACATAAGACAGTTAAAATAATAATACAGTTGAAAGTTACAATAATAATAGTTAAAAGTTAATAATAATAATAATAATACAGAAAAACATAAGACAGATAAAATAATAATACACTTAAAGGTAAAATAGAAAAATTTATTGTCCATTTCCATTGGAAATTGAATAGGCATACAGTATAAAGTAAAAGATACAATTTGTATGACAACGCAAACAAGATGTTAGCATGTGTTTGACAAATTGGCGCCCAACGTGGGGCCATTTTGTTATAAAAATATATTTTTTCAATAATACACTTTACAAAATACATTAAAAAAAAACTTTTCTCGGCCTGCTCTAGCAACAAGCGTATATTTGATATCAATTCAATATCATCATGCTCGAATTGGCACTTGTCATGTACAGCGTTCAGGCGTGTACAGTGCAAGTGGCGAACCAGCAAATTAAATAAAATTGATAAAAAATTTCACACAGAGTGGGTCGTTATCTGTGGTTGTCGATAATGATACTGACTTGTGCATTGTGGAGGCTTGGCTGATCTCCTTTCCCTTGCGTTGGATGTCCCAGTAGGTCCAGGCGGAGGCCTTCAGCGGCAGGTAGCCGGTCTGGTCTCCGTCCAGCTTGATCTTGCCCGACGCCACGGCTAGAAACATTGCTTCGTTACGAAGTGATACTAATAGGTAACTTGAATATTTTTTTAAATATCGAAAAATCACCCACCCGACAGGAGAACCGCACTCCTGGAGGAGTGGGCGTGCAGGGCCCAGTTGTCCAGCAGGCACGCGCCGCCCCTGGCCAGCACCAGCGTCCCCGCCTCGCGCCGGTCCTTGCGCGCCCCGCCCGCCGGCAGACTCCCGTTCCTGCCGTGCGTCACCCTGGTGGACAAGTGATCTATGGCTTAGTCATAAATCAATCCAGTCGTTGGTAACACGGGCCCGTGTTTGTAGTTGCTGGTGTAAAGACGTGTAAAAAAGATGGTGAAAACATGACGCGAGTAATTCGGAAGATATGTATCAGCGGATCTGTATTACTAAAAAAATCGGGCTCAAAGACCCGTTTGTTCGATATACATAGTTCATGAGTCTAAAATCGAATGTGCAGTAAAAATGATTTCGTTTTTTTGTTATTTCATTCGATTCATTCATTTCGTCTCTAGTTCTGTATATTTGACCCGTTAATTAAGACCTGTCTGTTCGCATACTAGGTCTCTGTACGTATGTGGTGATATAATTTTGTCATACAAAGCTGGTCAACACAATAACCTTCACAGCTACGAAGATCGACTTGCCTTTTTCAAGATGCACAAACTTGAGTCCCGACGAAAAATATCCGATCTCATTGTGCTACACAAGATTCTCAGCGGAGCTATTGATTCTCTCTGTCTATCTGATATAAATTTGCATGTTAAACCCCGTATAAGAAACCCTGAGTTCTTCAGAATAAGTCAGCACACTAATAATGTCGGTTACTTTTCTCCCATTACAAGGTTGTGTCGCACATATAATTTGTATTGTGCCGACCCTAACATTGATGCTGATATTCTTGCAGACACGTTATCTTCGTTCAAAAACTCACTCATACACAACATCCATTTTCTAAACGACGACATGAACCTATAGATCATTAAATACTAATCGCACTACACTCAAACACAAATATATAATATACATAAATGTACATGTGAAATATAATTAATTACAAAAATACATGTTACTAGAGCATGCCGAAGACACTTGTAATTGGGATAATGGGCATAGTCTTCACTACAATGTTTATTATCTGAGTGTCATGTACCCATTATCCTGTTAGTGTCTCTAATAAATAAAAAAAATAAAAAAATAAAAAAAAATATTAATTAGTGCATCCATAATTATATTTCATTATAAGCGTAGTTACATAAATATCCACTACTTAAACAGGTTTTCTCATCAGCGACAGGGGGAGGAAGACCTCCAGGACAACCCAGGAGAACATGAAATAGACAGATGGAGACATTTCTCGAAGAAATATTGAACTACCAAGACAGAGAGCGATGGAAGAAGTGCTGTCCTAGTACAGGCCCTCGATAAGATATCGAGAAATAGAATATGAATGAAGAAGTATTTTTTGCTTGACCATGTATCTATATACCTTCTTGCTAATTGTGATGCCTTATTCATGATGCGATTTGTGAACGTATAGTCTGGACCCAGGGCAAGGACTTGAAGAGGGAAGCCGTCCTCTTCTTCCTGTGGAAAAAAATCTATATAAACATAATGTTTTTATATTCTGGAGTACTGCCCAGCTATGGCTTGAGTCCATACATTTCACCACGGACCTTGCTGATTCAGTCAGCGTACCAATGGACTATGTAACTAACTCACTAACCGTGGGGCGGTTCTCCGAACAAAGAGTATGGAGCCATGAAGCACAGAACTGTTGTTCCGCTTGCGTTTTCCGAGTAATTCGTAACCGCTCGAGTTCTCGAAACTTTTCACGTATTTTGGTGAATATGGGTTCTTCTAGAATATTCCAGTCTGCCCAGGAACCGGCTATCGGACGTTAGCGATCATGTTGGCGAACTATAACTAATTCATTCGGGAATCCACCGTCAATCGATCAAAATGACAATTGCAAATTAAAATTAAAACATTTCAAGATAACTTAGCAAATTATGTAAAAAATGAAAGAGTCGACAAACAAACAAAATTACGAGTGAAACAGTAAAACGTTAGCAGATTGTAATATAGAAACTACCACTGTCTCAGAATCGACTACATATCTATTTTTAAAGTAATCAAGCTGTCACGGAATACATCTACAAATTCTTTGTACTCATTGCCCAGTCTGTATAGTCTAGGATGAGTGTATGCGGTAGTTGTTCAATAGAATAAATCTTTTAAACGCCTTGTACTTACAGCTTGTATTGAAGGGCCATGTGGTGAATAGCCTTGAGTATTGTGAGGTACAACTTATATTCAGACCCCTCTGGAAATTTAATCATTGAAAGATGGTGTGAGACGTGCGTCTGACCTGTATGCTGGCCAGGCTGAGCAGCAGCCCCATGCTCAGCGGCACGAAGGTCCCCCGCGGCGCCAGGCCGCTGGTCACGGCCCAGCCGGCCCTCGCGCACGCGGACCACGCGCACTCCTCGTCGTGCGGCCGCGCGCCACTGCCCCGGAGGGAGCGGGGCGCGCAGCGCGGGTCCACGTCCCAGGCCAGTAGCTTGCGGCCGGACACCGCCGTGGTGACGTCGTAGCTACGGCCTAACTCCAACGCGTCGATCATTTCATCTGGAAAGCGGAAACATTAAACCCTGCTTAAGTACAAACTAAACTGCGGTCGCTGAAGCGAGAGATTTTCGTACATTGACCCTACGCTATCTTTCCCGGTTAAACTCGTAACATTCCATGTGCCGATTTTCAGCATCTCGGTCGGGCGGCCGCCGCGAGCGTCTACACGTCACACTAATGGACAGATTGAGAAGTGCCGACATAAGGCACACACTCGACATGGAGCCCCTACTCCACAACAAAAAAATGTATTTGAAAACAGAATGGGTCTGGACTGGATGACTCGAGCAGAAGCAGCGCAAGACAGGGGAACATGGAAGCACCTTGTCGAGTCTTTGGGCCCCCGACCCTACTAGGACAAGGGGAAGAAGATGATGATGATGACCCTACGCTGCGTGTTCTTGTCGCACGCGTGCAGTTATGTTGCTGTCATGCTCGCTCGCTGTGCCTGTGCGAGCGTGACAGCGACGTGATTCGCGCGTGCGGCAGGGACACGTAGCTAAGGGTCAATGAAGAAAAATCTCTCGCTTCAGCGACTGCAGTATAGATTATTGAAAAATCTCGAAACGACATTGACTATATAATTTCTTTGCAGATACCCAGCGCACTATCTGTATGAATTCGCCTATACGTAGATTGCCTCGCCTAGGCAATCACTACAGCTCTGTTGAAATATTTAAAGCTCGAACACCGTACTTATACAAAAGACAAATCTACTTAGCTTCCATTTTATATTTTTCGTATCTATTATTTTTTTTATCTACTTATTGCATTTATGTTATTGATATTCTTTAATTGAAGACTTAATGTTTCATATTATGTAAAATATTATTATAATTATTATGAGTATTATAAATAAATAAATAAGAGAGGGATAGGCTAAGTACTCGTATAGAAACCCGGAAATTAGAAAGAGGCCCCGCGCCTGTGCGCGGTCAGTTGTATTGGCTCACCCCCTCTCCCGCACCGGGAACCGGGTGGCCATCCTAAAAAACACCGTATTTATGAAAAGTGTTAACTAACTAACTTACCATCACGCCGTTTCTCCGTGGGGGTAGGCATAGAGAGACTTTTGCTTCATCTACATTCATACATCTTCGCATGCAAGCTCGACGGATGTTGAGGCTTCTAACAGGACCATCTTCCAGTATCTGGTTAATCTGGTCATGCCACGTCTTCCGTGGTCGCCCTCTCTTTGTGGCGCCGTCAACACTTGCATTATATATCTTTCTTACCATTCTTTCCTCATTCATTCGCTGAACATGCCCAAACCAACTGAGCGACCCTATTTTTATTCTACTTATAATGCTAAGATCAGCTTTATATTCATTCCTAATATCTTCATTCTTTACTCTATTATACATGGATTTGTCACACATACGTCTAAGGGATCTCATCTCCACTGCATTCAATCTACTTTCGTTCCTTTTCTGCCAGCTCCAGGCTTCACTTCCATACATTAGTGTCGGTACCAGAACTCCATTATGTACCGCTAGTTTTCCTCGGCAGACATATTTCTATTAGAAATTATTGCATTCAAAGCACCGTTCACCCTATTTCCGGCAGTCACTCTCCTCTCTATATCTTTCTCAACATTCCCTCTTCTATCGAACATACTTCCCAAGTACACAAACTCATCTACTTGTTCCAAACATTCATTGCCTACTAGTATTTCACACGTTGTCTTACTTTCCTCCTTCTCGAATACCATCACTTTTGACTTGTTTACATTCATAATAAGGTCACTTTCCTTGCGTATGTCATACATCCTGCTTACTAGAAAAGTGTTAAATTTTATATATTAGTGTAAGACTATACAATTTTTATGTTAAGTGTATGTTGCATGCCAAATCTATACATATATTTTTCCCAACCCACCCTGCCTACCTTAAAACGAAGGGAAAATTATGTCAGTGTTCGCGTATTATCAAAACATAACATCCGAGTGTGGCGAATTTGACGACAATTATAATAGGTCTTTTTATATAAGCTTGCAATTGAGTTAGTGTGGGGGTCGGTGCATAATACGCGCATTGTTTCGTTGTGTTAAGTTTACGGATACGAGAGGGGCGTATCCGTAAACTTGACACAACGAAACGATGCGCGTATTACGCGCTGTACCCACACTAACTCAATTGCAAGCTTGTATGAAAAGACCTACACCAGACCGCACCGACCTCTCTATACCAAAACTAAAAACAATAAAGGTACGTGATATCCCAATCACCAAGATATTAGTGTACAAAACGCTTACTAGGCCAGTGCTCACGTACGCGGCTGAGAAGTGGGTACTAACTGAGAGGAATGAGCGAGCACTGGACGTTTTTGAAAGGAAAATTTTGAGGCGTATCTTCGGACCGGTTCTAGAAAATGGACTTTGGTGCAAAAGTTACAACAATGAGCTCTATACTCTGTTTAAGGAGCCAAACGTCACAAAGTTTATAAAAATGGGAAGACTTCGGTGGCTGGGTCACGTGGAGAGAATGTCCGACCATCAAGCACCAAAGTCCCTGCAAAACTCAAGGCCAATAGGGTGAAGAAGCTTAGGAAGGCGAAAATTAAGATGGAGTGACAACGTCCTCAAAGACATCTCTGCCTTGGAGCTTCGGAACTGGAGAGAGCTGGTACTAAACCGAGATAAGTGGAGGAAGATTATTGAGGAGGCCAAGACCCACCAAGAGTTGTAGTTCCAAGAGTGATGATGATGATGATGATATCTCAAGCACAAGTCCATTAAAATAATTCTGTTATCAATCACCGGGACGATATGACCATCTACGAATCGATGTAACAGTGTCCTTGAGGTAATTTTTTTCGAAAAAGGCGCTGTACTCACCGCACACCCACACGTTCTTGGCGAAGACCACCGCATCGTCGCTGGAGACCTGGTGCCGCACCGCCGCCGGGTCCAGGAAGGCGGCCAGCACCATGGTGCCGTGGTCCCGGCCTGTCTGCATCTCCACCATGGACGTCTTGCAGACCCCGCAGAAGGGAGCTGGCAGGGATACGACACTATTATTATCCACTCACTTTTTGTATTCATCATAACTTAGCGAAGCTGTCGTGTAGGAGAACTGCAAGTTATTTTATTTATTTGTATTAACTGTGCGTTACCTGGGCCAGAGTTAGCCATCACCGTCTGTTCCGCACAGGAACAAGCGAACACAGGGTGGTTCGCCAAGCTCGCTCCCGAAGCCCAGAACAGCGAAAAAGTCAGAACAAAAATTCAAATCGTAGTCCAGTATCACAGCAATGTCACAAAAATCCAAAGTCAGTCCAAGTAGTCAAGCAAGAGTAAAAAGTGGTGGAGAAATCAAAAGCAGGTGAAGTGGTCCAACAGGCGTCTACAGCAACAGAAGTACGAAGCGTAATGTGCATAATGTCTGTGCTACCTTTACCGTGATATCTTATTTATACAAAAACGAAGCAGCTCGCATAGCCTGATTCGATCACTCGCGTCGCTGTGTGTCCGGTGTTCGTTGTATGCATTCGGCATACGCAAAGGCGGTTTTCAGGGCCGCCATTTTATGATGTCATCAGCACAATCATCTCATCATCATCAATATACTGTCCATAACACCGCCTATTACTATAAACCAAGATACATTCGGCCCTAAAATTTGCTTCAGTGATGATGAAAAAGATAACTTATTCAGTTTTTTTACCTTTTTCTGGAATACAGGGCAGCACCAGGTCACTGTTCTCGCAGTCCTCCAGACACCTCCAAGCCGATTGGTTCCTAGAACATATTCAATCATTTTCGGGAATCTACAGTCATTTCTCAACTCAAAAATTTCTAGGGTTCGGTACCCATTAAGGTGTTGTCACGAAATGCTTAATTAATATAAACCACAAATAATTGAAGTTTTCCGTACAATCTAGAAAATCTTTAAAATAATTGGAACACGCGAAAATATACCAGAAACTTTTAGAAATCTAAATCACGTTTATTTTCGTGAAGCTTCGCGACTGACATCAATCTTTCGAGACATAAATGAATATCATGTACTTATTTAGAAATGTAGTATACATTTGTTAATAACAGTAGTTTGTAAAAATTAAGGTTTTTTTTCTCTCTCGGACAAACGTTTATTGGGGAATGCTGCATCTCAGTCATGACGGAGGAGCTCCACGACATGACATGAAATTTCCAATAGATAATAGTTTAATATTTACTTTATCAATTGTTAATTTTCTACCTAAATTTTATTATTCCAGGGTGGTGTAGCCTCTTAACCACTCGCTTGCCCCGCGTTTTAACAAACCTAACCTTATTAGTAACCCAACGAAACTATAGAACTCGTGTTATGCTGTGAAACAAGTAACAATTGACAACTTGAGAACTCAACAAATCCATTTCAATGTTAGAGGAAACCCCGATAATAGAGTGCGTAGGATACACGGTGTACAGCCAAACCATAATTTGCGTTGCGTTCAGCTATAAATAGTTTGTTTTTAATATTCGTGATGATATTCGGCGAATACGAATATTCGTATTTGTTGCATCACTAATTTAAACTGTGAAGCGGTTTTTGCGTGGACGCCTCCTCACGCCGCTTGACCACTTCAGCATTAAAGATGCAGAGTCGGGCGGCGAAATCGCAGGGCCGGCGCGCCTGGCTACTTACACGTAACTGACGGCCCGCTCCAGGGCCTGCAGCACGAGCCCGCCGCGGGTGGCGAGCGCGCCCTCATCGCCTCCCGCCGCCACCCTCAGCGGCGCGTGCACCTGGCCGGGCTGCACGCGCGCCCGCCCGCCCAGGCACGCGTGAACGACGTCCCGGAACGCGGCGCGCACCGCGGACGGCTCGCGGGTCAGCCAGCTCGCGAGGACCGCTGTAAGAACACTAATTGTTAGTGATGTACACTACTACAATGTACTACTACATTACATTGAAGTGCACACTTCACACCTTTTGATGTGTGGTGGCCCAAGACGCATACACACACACGCCCGTGTAATAAGGTACCGCATACGCTGACATCGAAAACGGCAGGCCGTCGCCCTCGATACAAAGGCCGATGCAAGACTGAGGACAGCAAACAGGCGACAAAGTAAGCCGGACCAATGACTGAGTACAAAGGCAACAAAGGCTCGCCTTGCTGATCTAAACTAAATATCTACACGCGCGGCCGAGTAAAGACGAAATCATAACAACCCCGAGCCTTTGTTCTGGATCACTATATAAGCCGGCGCCTGCACAGCCGAGTATCTCACTCGCCCAGTGTCATTCTTACGGCGAAGCGCTCCCCGATGGAAGCCTCACTTCTTGGGAAGCTACCTATCGAGCGGAAGCTCTCGTCATCATTATTGTGTACCTATAATTATTGTACTTGTAACCTCTGTCATTATTACATTCCAATAAATACTATTCAAACACCGCGACTTTTACATCATCAACAACAGCAGAGATCTCCGACTCTACAAACGGAGTGGTGACCCTTGAGTTCAACTCTATCCAAAACCGGAGGGCTCATCCACCTCCAAAGATGTGTAGTGCACACTACAAATTACACACAGTTACAAAGTTATTGAAAGAATATACTTCAAATAGTACACTTCATTTCAAAGCGAACACTACAAAGTATACACACACGAGTACACATTTCAAATAGTATATTGTTTGTGAAAGTCGATGTAGATAAATGAAGAAATTTTTGGAAATTGAAACGACCCCGCTCCCCCCCATGGTTTGAAAAATTTTGGAACTGAACGAAGAAATCTGTTTGGCGACCTTTTTTTTTAGTCACCTTACTACTTTTTATTTGGGAAAAACTAACAAAAAATATCGATATTCTACTATAATACTACAATTACTTCATTAGTACTACAATTTTGTATTACAATTACTTCATTACTTCACTTCATTAGTACTACAATTTCGTAGTACTACAATTAGTTCACTTCGTGTAGTTTTTACTACAAATCTAGTGTACACTTTGTAGTCTTCAAACTGGTGAACATGTGTGTGTTGTAGTCTTCATTTTGAAATGTAGTTTTTCCCTTCGCTACTAATTGTCAAACCGCTTTTCTGAAATTGTTTTGGTAGCTGGTTCTTCAACATCCGTTCCGTTCCGCAAAGCGTGTCAGAGCCAGTCTACAATCTATATTCAATTTCATTTCAGCATAGATAAATCGGCGTTTATTGCACAAACATATTGACCAAACATATTTCTAAACAAAATGCGTACAATATATGTTTTTATTTATTTTAATAGACGGCGGTAGTGTGCCGCCGTAAATATTGTATGAAAACATTGAATAAATATTTAAAAATAATCACATAAATTACACAAAATTTGAGAACGTATATCATCAAGGGTTTACATTAATGTAAAAAATGAAGTATTTATTGAATAGTTTCGAGATATAAGCTATAAGCCAAAATATATCAAAGTTAAAACATTGACACGTCTGACACCAGCCTCGCAACATATATACAAAATCAGAAGCGTTGGCTGGTAGTGTGCGTCTTCGCTGTGATGGCACTTGCTGGACATTGATTTGTTTATAAACGATGTTTTTTTTCCATCGCGCGGGCTCCGCGCGCGCTCATTGGTTAAATGAAATGTGCGTCCCTTTTCACGAAATCACTGCCACAAATTGTAGGAAAGCGAGAGGAAAGATGTCACATATCAAAAATAAATAAAAATAAAAACTTCTTAGAATATAGCATTAAATTAAAAATAAAAACATAAATAACAAGTTTAAAATTAATAATTTATTCCTATATTATTGAACATTAAAAGTGCCTACGTAGCTTTAGTGGTTTTTCAATATTAGTATGAAAAAATGTTCCCATTTCAAATTTTTTATTCAGTCGGCAGAAACAACTGTTGACATTAGGCGTCGTAACAAAATGTCGCATTCGATAAATGAGAGTTGTGTGAGAGTTGAGAATTTAGATTTCTAATTTCTCAGGATAACTATGGTTTAGAAAAAAACGGTTCTAAATCCAAGAACATGGACCCATATATATTATACAACAGATCCGTCTGAAAATAAATATTTCTCGATTCCTGATTACAAAATTAAAGATAATTGACACTTAAATAATAAGTATTAGATAAAATATTACACTTGAAAATTTCGAAAATTGTACCGTTTATTTTGACATTTCATAGGCAATATCTGAGTAAAAATGTGTAAATCATAGACAACATACAAGATTTACATGATGATAATTATATTTATAGACAAAAGAAATCTGATGAATATTGAACGTAGGAACTTTCTGTATTTTGTTTATAGTTTAGGTTAGGTTATTAGGTTTGGTTTGGTTAGCTTAGGTTATTTAATTTAGATTACGGTTATTTTGATTAGAGAAAATTACTGCTTATGTTCGTTAATTTAGTGCGTTCTAATGATTTTTTTCTATCATGAATAAATTTTTGATTTTTTCTAAAGTATTTTTTAAGCAAAGCCGAAGAATTTATTAATTCATAATTATATTTCTGTAGTTTACGGTTTGCATAAATGTTTGGTGTTATCAGGAAAAAACAAATCTTGATTTTTTTTTGATTAACTTGTTCATAATAATATTGATAAACCTTGAAGCTGCGTAGGCATTTAATGTACAATAATAATTGAAAAACTACAAATTTTAGTAGAAATAATGACCCAATCATGACGAAAATAATTTAATAATGTATATAGTCATCCACTTTAATATTGAAAGTTTCAAATAGCTAGTCGGGAAGTTGCTGAAAAATCAATTACAAGATTCAAACAAACGACAAACAAAAAGAGTTAAAAAGCATATAAAAAGCCCACAATATCATATATTTTATCTCTTTCATCCATATAAATTAAATGTTATGTGGCATATTTCATATTAAACGCTTTTTGAAACAATATGTGTACATTTCTATTTACCAGATTGGTCCAAAAGATCCATAAAATCCAAGCGAATCGGGAAATTGAACGGCGAATATCTGTGGCCCGCTTTTTCCAAAATTTTCAAATACTTTTTCATCTCATTCTCCACCTTCTTCAAATGGCCGCATCCATCTAAATACCTCACCACCGCGCACCTCAACAGCAGGGCCGTGTCCCTGTCTGCCGGTAATTTGTACATCGCAACGCGAAAAAAACGGATCTTTAATATTGACAATTGAAAACTTTTGACTGAGCGAAAAACTCCCTCCATAAAAACACACGTCACAATCGTAACGATTTCTATGAAATACAATTTACCATAGATTCTGAATATGAATTGCTACTTTTCATTTACGGCTAGCTCGCCACTCGGTAATGATAATGTGAGTAGGCACTTTTTGAGAGCAAATAATTATTTTATTTTGTTGGTCGCCTGAAATATACGTTTTTAATTCGCATCGTGGGCAAAACGTTTAGAAAAAAATCAATCACATCAATAGCTTGTCGGCCTTATGATCAATGTACTTTAAATTGAATACTTTTTAAAGAGCGAAAAACTCCCTCCATCATAAATCATCGCAACGATTTCTTTGAGATATTTTTCCATAGATTTCGAATATAAATTGTATCTTTGTAATTTTGGTTATTAATTGTCTTTCGATGTTAATACCGTGAGTAGGTACTTTTTGAGGATAAATTGTTTTACAATATTTTTACTCCCTTTATATTATTAACTCGTGGCGTCTGCTTGCTTGCTTGCCGCCTTGCCGTCGAAAAAATTTTGAATGACGATCAAGAAGATCTATCAAATTTTCGTTAAAAAAATTTAATAATTATAGTATAATTTCGGATTTTTAGAAAATTTAATGGTTTTTTTCAAAATGGATTTTTTTTATTTAATTTTTTATATATTTATTAGGTTCTATTTAGATACAATTTGTACATGTTTAATATAATAGTATGTATGTATTGTTGATATTATCGTTCTTAGTCCTTCTCACTAGGGGTTCCTGTACTGAGGCGGACTAGTTTATACTTATTTGTTTTCTATTTTTAAATTACTGCGTAGTTCTCAATACTCCTTCTAATTTATCTGCATCGACTTGTTTTAGCCATGCTTTTATCTTTTTTTTGAACTCTTCAATCTTTTCAATATTATTAAGGTTGGAGGAAGGATGTTGTAGAGTTTTGTTGCAAAACAGATATAGCTTTTTTGGCCAAAAGTTACATCATTACAAAAGTTTGATTACTGGCGGCCTGATAACGTCGCGGAATATTTTCTAAATTTGAATTATTCCGTCGGTATACATAATAGGTACTTCACTACGAATTTCGAAAATCTAAATTGACTGACAAATGTTTTTAGAATTTAATCTTCAAAGCATGAAGTTTCTTATCAAAGCTCAAAACATCTGGCATTTTAGAAATATATTAAATTCCTGTAAGTTTATTGTTATGTTATATGTTTTAATTCGTCTTTAATTGTTGTTATATTTTACAAAGAATGGGAGTATAATAAAAACTTGTTTTTTATGGGTTACTTTTTTCTTAATATGTTCTAAGAACACAATTACTGGCTTTTCCACAGATGAATTTATTTTATTTATTTATTAATCGACGCCCTAGAGGACTTTTACAGTACAAGAAAATTAAAAAGATTTTTATATACCTAACATAAAACACAATTTACGGTAAATAATTAAAATATAATAATATAAATAAAACATATTTAAGATAAATGAACAATATGAAATGTAACAATGTAAAACAATATAAAATGAATTAACAATATATATAAACGATGATTAGTACACAAGCAAACAGTAATAATTAGAAACCTTTAACATATTAGTAGTAGAGTAAAATAAAGATAATTAAACCAATATACCAGATAAATAAGATAAGAAGATAAAATAAACCAAAAATACATAAAATAAATAAAATCAAAATCTTAATTAATGAATAACATTAAATAAGATAAATTACAGGTGTCTCACAGAGACGAAGTTATGTTGAAATATATGGGAAGGCATGCATGGAAGTCATTATCGGGCGTCCACAAGCTTAGGACCTGTCTTTATGGCTGGCTTAGGTGATCACTTTACACAATGTAACAATCACCGATTTAAATAATTAATCCTTCTGTGGACAAAATCCAGTAATTGTGTTCTTAAAACATACTAATAAAAATATTTTGATCTAGCTTTTGATCACTGGTTAAGGATTAAGTTAAAAATAAATTTATGGGGGAAAACAAAGGTTTGATTCGGACGGTATAGATTTGCATCGAAAATATATCAGGAGAAAGGGAAGGGGTAAAGGAGGAGAGGGGAAATGTAGCCTATGTTACCCGCCGAGTCATAAAGAATAAGTTTCCAAATTTTGAGACCGATCGGTCAAACGGTACAAGTTTGCGTCGAAAATATATCAGGGGAGGGTAAGGGTTGAAAGAATAGGGGGGAAATGTCGCATATGTTATCCGCCGAGTTCTAAAGCGTAAGTATGCAAAGTTAGAATCGAATCGGATAAACGGTATAGATTTGTATAGAAAACAGACAGACGCACATTGAGTTTTATAGGTATAGATAAAAGAAGGAAGGGTTCTAGAATCAGCCATTGGCAGAAGACTTAGGTAGTTCAATGAACGGGCATTTGCGGTGGTAGACCCAAGACGTGGAAATCTACCCTCCGTAATACGAAAACTGTATTAGAAACATTGTTTAAAAAGACTCAAAATGCATGTTTTTGAACAATTAATAAATTCGCAACGTTCAATTTTAAATAGTGTAGGTCTACATTTTTTCTATTTAGTGCCCTTGAGGTAAAATGGCGCTTTATAAATTATCCATTCTCATTATTATTATAATTATCTCTTTTTACACAAATTAATAAATGGTACCATCGACTGTTCTCAACTATTAGAACATATCTACTTGCGTGTTCCGTCTCGCGTAACTAGAAGTCATGCAGGTTTTGCTGTGGAAATTGCAGCTACCAACCACGTCTTTAATTCCCCACTGCGGAGGCTTCCTAGACTAGCAAACAGATAGAGCAACTTAACGTCTTTGCCAATAACTTTATAATATTCAAACATATTTTAAAAGGTGTGTTGAAAGTTTACTTCAAATTGGACTTTATTTGTATTTGTCTTGATTGTTGGTTGAGTGAGATAAATAACTGTTATGTAAATTTTTTATTGTATTATGACTTTCTAAGCTTGCGCTATTGCTTTTTACTCTGTATTATTACTTTTTTTTGTTTTTGAATTTATATTACATCGTTGCTGTATATATAATTAACCCTATGTGACGTCTTAGTACATTCTGATATAAACGATTAAAATTGTTTTATAAAATAATTGCACAGACTAGATGTATAAAAAATATTTTAAATAATTACGAGGCAGACTTTCCAGATGAACGGCAATGTTTATTTTAGTATATCTCCATTATTTATATGAAAAATTGATTCGTTTATATCAGAATGTACTAAACGACACATACGATTTATTATATATACAGCGGTGATATTATGTTTTCCTTATTCTTCTGCTTGTTATATACTTGTTTTTTACATTATAATATATTTGTCTTTATATATTTGTATCTGTATTTTAAGTATTTTCTTTCCACTTTATCTCATTATTATTTTTATACGTTATTTTTTTAAGTAGAGATGCGAACACGAAATACGTGTCACATCAATATTCTGCTATTTTCAAATTGAGCTTAACGCTTGTGCTATGAAAATAGGACTAACCTGCTAGTCTGGAGTGAGGTTCGAACCCGCGACCTTTGGATCACGAGGCGAGTGTCCTAACCACAAGACCAACAAGCTACTCTATCTACTTTTTCTTTAAATTATCTATTCAATAAATGT
Source organism: Agrypnia vestita (assembly GCA_016648135.1). Lineage (NCBI taxonomy): Eukaryota > Metazoa > Arthropoda > Insecta > Trichoptera > Phryganeidae > Agrypnia > Agrypnia vestita. Next base: position 88,333 of record JADDOH010000667.1, on the reverse strand, counting down.
ACACTTTACCTATTGTTTGTAAAAGCCCTGTAGGGCGTTAATAAATAAATAAATAAAATATGTATATATTTTTTTTAGTTTGTATAAATTTTATTTTACAACCAGCGCCTCGCTTTTGTCCTTGAATTTAGCCCTCGATGAAAGTTGTGATGTTTGTCCGCAGGTACCACATCGGCACCCACCTGGGCCTGAAGCCGTACGCGTGCGAGATGTGCGGCATGCGCTTCACCACCTCCTCCTCCGTGACGCGGCACCGCCTCAACATGCACCAGGCCGGCCCGCGGCCCTTCAAGTGCGAGCAGTGTCCCAAGCGCTTCCACACGCAGTCCCGCCTCAACACCCACACCAAGGTACGGGCTCGAGCTCCACAATCTTATTACTGAATGTTCTAACTTAAGTAAGCTTCAGGTAGCATCAGAAAGGAATAATTAGAAGTTTTTTTAACACGTTGCCCCACGTTGGGCGCCATTTTGTTTTACATTTCCATACATCTGGTATTGCTTTATTGTATAATACTGTACATTTTAATTTTGACTTGTTGAATATAATATAAATTCTTGTTCTACTCACCTGGGTTAGCATTGTTTTGGAATTCGGGTTCATTTAATTTGGAAGGGGTTTGCCGTTAAAACACCATGCTTTCCGGAAGGGTTGGTGAGTTTAAAAATCAGCCACCCTTAACATAGGGAACAGACGCTGTTTGTAGCCGCTCATTATGAATCAGACGCTACTGCTTGTTGGTATGCGAGAGGTATTTTATTTCCCTCCTACCCTCCATATCTGGCGAACATTCCCCTAACCACCACCTGGGGCCGCATCTCCAAGCGGTTACAGGCTCCGCCGAAAATTCTGAAGACTTTTTAGTTTCAACTTAAATGTACCAATTTCTTCAATCGGCTACAAGATGCTTATGAATGAACTTAATAAGTTTTATTTCATCTTTGTAATACGCACACAATGAGTTATTGATTACTACTCACCCAGGTGGTGGATAGGGGAAAGCTCGCCAGATATGGAGGGTAGGGGGGAAGGCAGACCACCAGGCAGTAGCGACTGATTTCAGTGTGGCGGCCTGAGGAATGCCACTTGCGCGAGTAATATTGGCAAACAAGCCGCTTCCAGAACCACGAGAACAAGAAGAAGTACCGCTGCGAGCTGTGCCCGGCGGCGCGCTCGTCGCCCGCGGAGCTGGCCAAGCACGCGGCCGTGCACGGGGGCGAGTTCCGCTGCGACACGTGCCACCGCGGCTGCTCCTCCGCCGAGCGGCTGGCCGCGCACGCCGCGCGCCACGAGCTGGCCGGCAAGCCCTACGCCTGCTTCGTGTGCTCGCTGGGCTACCGCTCCTCGCAGAGCCTCAACAAGCACCTGGCCACCGTGCACCGCGACGAGGACGTGCCGCGCATCGCGCCGCAGCACCTCTGCACGCTCTGCGGACAGGTACGCTCGCTCGCCTCTGCGCCCCTTTCTTTTTAATTGTAATATTATTAGTTTGCTTTACTACCAAGGTTGTTGTCTGCCGGCAGTGGTTTTCCGGACTGGCGAGTCCTTGTATGTTTGTGATGTATTTTATTTTTATTTTCTTTCTTTTCCCGCAGGGGAGTGACTATTTGCACTCGATACTGTCTCTGCGGTGCAATTTTTGTAATTATTTCTCATTCCTGTTTAGCTGTCACCTATGTATTTTTCAATTCTCATTTATTTATTCCACACACATTATATATTATTCTTCCTTTGCATACAATGTATTTATGTATTTTGTTGTATCTTCTATATTTTATCTTATTTTGCTTTATCTATATTCATGCTTTGTTATTATCTGATGTTTGATATTTATGCTTTGCTATTTTCTTTTCTTTGTATTTCTCTGCCTTTTGTTTATATTTTATTTACTTGTGATTTTGTTTTTATGTATTGTTATTTTCTTTGAATAAATTGTTTTTCGTAACGCACCCCAGAGACAGTGAAGTGGTTAGTGCAGTTTCCTCGCCTGCACGAGTGCTTGCATCATCAGCGGCGTAGCGAGGAAGCTGCTTTAGCATTAAAACAATGCCAAACTGGATGGCGAAAGTGTAGGGACGATACGGGAGCTTTTGCTCGTAGAACTGCCCTGGGTCTGTGGTGGGTCCCACTTCATTGCGCCCATTTCTCCTTGCTTCCCTTCATCATCATCTTCATCGCCTTGTCCTAGTAGGATCGGGGGCAAAAGTTATAACAAAAATAAAGAAAAATATTAACGTAAACAAACCAAAATAGGTTATAATAGCAAGTAGAAATACAGTTTAATACCTGTTTACGATCCATTAGGGGGAATTCTTACCTATGAAGCGCGAAAAAATGCAACTTTTGAATTGTTTTTTAAGGAAACCTATATGAATTATGGTATTGGTATCATTTCTACATGAAAGCACATACTTTTAAGAATGTGATTAAATTTTTTTTATTAAAAAATATTCAACATTGGCGGAAAATTCTTGGGTTCTGTCGACTGCCAAAAAAAAATGTCTTCCGCAGTGACCACTCTCATTTCATGTGTAATCATCAGAATAAAAAAAACAAAAAGATTATCAAAATTGACACTGTAATTTAGTCTTTGACATAGGGGTCGTTCGAATTGGAAATAGCGTTTTTTAGGAAAAAAAATCGGGTTTATTATTATGCCAATAAAAAAAAAGTCACTTAAAAAAATCCTACGACAAAGACTAGATAATTATGTACAGAATAACCGCTAGAAATTTCAAGTAGTTCGGTGGTTGCGAGATATTTAGGTCACCGATTTTTAAAACATGGTTTCGAGTAAAAAAAAATTATTTATTGCTTAATTTTCGTTTGAAAATTGAGTAATGAAAAAATCGCGAAATTTTTCAACTTACATAAAATCATCGATTCCGGGTCCATAATATAAGTCCTCCACCTTGCTTAGAATTCCCATATCATCGAGCACTCTTCACAAACATAATAGAAACAAGTCTACCATTTCTATTATGAAAGAGCCCGACTGGCAGCTTCTGTGTGTGGCACGGCGAGTAATCCACAAAGGGATGCCACTATTAATAGCTAACTTTGTTAATTTTTTGAATTTTTGCTTGAAACATTCACCAGACATTCCTAAGATAAGTTTTAAGAAAATGCTAAAATTTAAAAATGGTTTTTTTTTCGAAAATTCTAGGTAGGCATTCCCGCTTAAGAATCTTGTCCTTCTCATGCAGTAGTTTTTGCCACTGTCGCTGCAGTCGTGTATACAAAGTTTTTGTACTATCTACTACATAGAGCATCGCTCCATCTTATTTATTTTTTTATTAACAATGGCGGGTTTATTGCCACTTATTTTTCCAACTTATCACACAATATAGTACAATTGAAACATATTTCCGGTATACAATGTTACCGTGACCAAACTAGCTCCATCATGGCAAGGGACAAGGAAGGGTTTTAAATTTGTAACTTTCTACATCTTTTTAAATTTTAATTTTCTCAAAACCAAGTTTACTTAGTTTTGGGAAAACTGAAATTTGTTTACTCTGCTTTTGAAAATTAATTATGGTCTGTGATGATGTGATGTCTGTACTTAGTTGATTCCGCAGCCTAGCCGACTACACTTGGAATGAGGACCTGAAGATTCAGTATTATGGATGGGGATGGATAGTGTAGTACTGCCAGCTGAACAGAGTGGAAGACCATGTTTGGATGATAGAAAGTTGAAGTTAGATTTCAGATACTGTGGTGAGTAGTAATTAAGCAGAAGCCAAACATTTATATTTGTTTTATTTCACCAGGTGTTCGAGTTGAAAGACAAGCTGAACCGCCACCTGAAAGACAGCCACATCGTCCTCGTTATGGGCGACATCATCCCTATCGATCCGGACAAGGTGCAAACCTTCGACGGAAAAGAAGACATCAAACCCGACATTGGAGAAGACACCAGTGCGCCAATGGTCGTAGAACCACTTAAAATTGTGGAAAAGCCCAAGGATAGAGATGCAGAAGTTAATAAAGATCTTTTAAAAGTGCCAGAAGAGACTACAGCACCTAAAATAATAGAACCAAGAGTAAAACAATCTGAAATTGCAGTTAACAAAAAACCTTTAGATGTCAATTCTAGAGCAGTCGCGGTCGTAGCTGAAGATAAAACCGTCAGTCCTGTGGATGGTTGCAAAGAAGATACAATACATGGATCTGTTGAAGAAAAGAGAAAAGAACAAGAATGTCCTAAAGTCGATCTTCTTGAGAACACCACCAGCAATTTGTTTGTCAAAGAAATGAATGTAAAAAATAATTTGTTCATCAAAGAAGATATTGTAAAGAATGTCGCTCACACATTGTTCGTCAGAGAAGATGTTGCAAAGAATGTCGCTCAAACTTTGTCCGTTAAAGACGATATTGTAAAGAATGTCGCTCAAAACTCGTTCGTAAAAGACGACATCGTAAAGAACACCGCTCAAAACTCGTTTGTGAAAGAAGTTCTTCACAAAGATGCGCCTTTACTGTACGATTATTCTAGAGTGTTAGAGAAAAAAAACACCCCAGCAGAAGAATCTAGGAATGTTATCAAATATGATTCAGAATTTCCTTTACCGAATTCTGCGAGTCTTCCCAGAAAAGATTTTTCCAGTCTCGACCACAAGATGCTCAGCAACATGAGAAACGCCAACACGATCACGATACCGCAACCATTCGCAGACACCGCTGGAGTCAAGGACTTGTCGGCTGCTTCCATGGAGAGCAAGGTGCAGAAAGCCCCTCCGAGGCCCGCCTATGACAACCCGTACACGAGGATACCTTACAACGAGACGATCGCGGCCATGACGCAGCACAGCAGACTTCTGCAGTCGAACTCTTACAGGAACATCGAGGAATCCATGAAGCCTTTCGATGGATTTTCGCAGATACAAGCGACTGCGGAGCACACCATTAATCCATGGTTTCTGGGAACGAAGCCCATCGATAAGACACCAGCTCATAGGCACATACTGCAGAAGTACGGAGACCTGAGATTGCCGCGTTTAGATACGGCGACTGAACAAATGGATTACGCAAATTTCTCCAATCACAGAGTGCAAAATCATGCACCGTCGTCGCCGCAGCGGGATATCAACGAGAGAAAATATTATTACGATTTCGGTATTGCAGACAGAAAAAATCATGTAGAGACATTCAATCAAAAGCAAAGCGGTTTAGACGAACGAAGAAAATATCCGAACGCCTCTCCCAGCAGCGCGCGCGGCTTCCAACACTCCAACACGGCCAGGGAATTCAACGCCCAGTCTCCGTTGACCGTTCGCGATTTGTCAAACCCGTCCGCGGCCCAACCGCATCAGCAAACTCCCCACTACGCGCACCACTCCCTGATGACGAACACTCCTCACCACTTCTTCAGGGATTTCAGGGACTTGCAGCAGCGGATGTTCGGCCCCTCCGGGATGCAGAACTACGGCCACCCGCTGGTCATATCCGGCATGGACATGACCAGGCACATGAACCCGGCATCTCCTCTGTCGCCCTACAACAGCCCGCACCTGAACTTGGACAATAATAACGCGTCACCCATCTCCAGACAGAGCTACGACGATCTGTCCAACCCCAACGCCCATTCGCCCATCGGCTACCAGAGCGCCGTCAGTCGACCAGTTCAGAACGGAGAAGCGAACAAAGAAGGCGGAAGTCGGCCGTATGAAATGAGATCTGCGACTACTTGATAAGGAATCATAGTATTAGATAGAAAATCAATTACGATCAAACTTGTGCCATATTTGCGGAGGTCGTGGAAATCATCATCAGACACCTGCGTATGATGATACTGGAAGAATTGGAGGAATTCTCGGATGGTTGTCTGTAGAATCAAATGCAGGGGAACTTCGTTTAGACGTGGGTTGTGACCTGTAAGAACCTTGCAACAGTATAGCCAGTGGAATCCTTGATCTGATTGGTCCATCAAGTCCACCTTTGAGTGACGTGTCTAAAAAATTGGATGATGTCTCAGACAGATCATGTGCAACCTATAACTAATCCTTGTTCCCAAATTGAGGCATTAGGTGCTGCGACTCAGAATATATTCATTGTCAACGTGGTCGACCCAGGAGATACTTAGCGTGCAGATATAGCTATACCTGGCTTCTTTTGACCTTAAGTTCTCTACTCTGCCTCGTTGCACCTCGTTTAATTTTTCCCATACGGTGCTAAAATTGAAACGCGCATTCCAGTGCTGTGCATTCAGTGTGCGTGTAGGTTTTTTCCACTTTAATGTTGGATAAATACGAATATTTTACATTTATTACATATTTTAGTCATTAATATAATAGTTGACATGCATATACGTGAACATATGCATCACTTATTGTGCTAAAAATGAGATAAAACAATGATCATAAAGAATGACAGCTGATCCCGACGCAAATCGCCGGAAACAGGGAATGAGAAGTACGGGGTTGTGGAAGGATAACGGGAACTGGGGATGGAGGGTTATACGGAACGAATGTGGACTGTATTAGGGTGTGGAAAGGAACATAGATTAAATGACCGAACTCCCCACTACGAGAGTTTCCCTCCTCCAGGTCTGTTTCACTACGATGGTCGACGATCCGACGCTCGCAGCAAAGTCTTCCAATCTGAGCACTCAATAAGCGCACTTGCAAAGGCACGACAAATCTTTCAAAAGGTTACTTCGAGAATCACAAAAAAGAACACTCCACACGCGACAGCTAGATTTCAACTTGGCCGGTGCAGGCAAAGAAAGAAAGGGAGGAAAGAGGGTGAATGACTGATATATGGATAGTCTGATGGCGTAATATAAAGCGATTTTGAATCATGAAATGAAATAATTCTGCGCATATTTGACGATACGTTGTCGAGGGTGAAGATTCATTATATTGTCACGGGATCGCGGCCGTGGGAGACAAGTGCAATACCTACTTGAAATTATTAATTAAGGTAAATTATGGAAATCTCGCAGAGACGAAGCTTATATGGGAAACGTGCATGCAAGTCTTTACAGGGTGGCCCAAGGCTTTTGACCTGTATGAGCTGGACAAAGTGATCATCTTGTACAATGCAACGTTCACCAATTCCACCGTAAAGAATATCCGCACATTATCAAATTTTTAAGAGTTGTATATATTTATTTATATGTTCTAAATCAGTTTATTTCATATATTCAAATGAACTATGATAGAGATATCTATTGTCCTTACAATGATACAGTATACATAGGTTTTTCAACAGGCAATGATACCTCTGTATTTATAATGGAGAGTATTAAGAAATATTATTTTTAATGTATACATGATATTCCTCCGAATTATTTAACGTATACATTAGAATACTCACGAAAATTATTTTTTTCAATTTTTTAATTCCAGTATATTTAAAAAATATATTTTTATATGTATGTTCTGATACACAATTACCGGAATTAATTAAAGTTTTATTTTATGCGCAAAGCTACTGGACGCAAACTTAATTTAATCGCTATTATTAAATTTACACTAATAGTCACTATCCGGAGAATCCCACTTGTCTGTGACCGCACTTGATCACTATCGAACGCCCGGCAGGTACTCTCGTAATTTATTTTCGCTAATCGCTTCGCGCTAGTTCACTTGTATAGTCTTTCGCCGTCGAACTGTGTTTCGTGTAGCGGTTGTGTCGTCCTTTATAAAGGGAATGTCATTTCGCGAACTTTCGGGCACGATGGACTGACTTCTAAACCTTTCCAGTAATTTATAATTTACTGTAAAACATCCAGAGTCCTGTAAAATCCTCAATAATGTGTAATAGGCATGATGACAGATTTTGAAATAATCTTCTATAATGTAGGTACACGTCTACTATTACCGAAAATAACATTATTTTGGTAATAAACTAAGGTTTTACGAAAAATTTTAATTTTAATTCAATTATTTTTAATTTCGCGCGAAAACGCCCGCAGCTGTCATTTCGTCTACGTGACGCCAAGCCTCGGTAAACATTGCATTTTGTCTATGACAAGGTTCAAAGACACGGTGATGGATACAGAGGCGTGACGTCATTCGCTCTGACCGGTGTTTCAACTAAAATGGCGGATTGCACAATTTTATACTTTTATTTTATTGAAAATCTTACTAATCTCAATATGTATATTAAAACTGGATCATCCTTTAGAATCCTTTCAAAATATTGTCTTCTCTAAAATCACTTATTCTTTAATACTGTCATCATGCCTATTCTTTCCGTTTCTGTCCCGTGGCAATATGCACGTGCAAAGTAGTGAATGGTGATCAAGAAATGAAAAAAATTAAGCGGGAAATACTGCAGTCTCTTGCTTTGACTTTTCTCAAGATATCTGAGACGGTGAACTGTACCCGAAGTTTCAGGTTCTTTACTTACTCCATCCCCCGATCAGGGTATCTCGTATTGGGCCGTAAATCTTACTTACAACATCATTATCTTTACATCGCCAATTATTTTTGTCTGTGGAATTTTAGTCAAGTCAGACTGATATCTTATTTATTACAAATTGATTGAATATTTTCATAATTGCCGACACCAGAGTCGACTAGAATAAATGGCCTGTTGCAGAAACGCTCCTTTTCCAAGGAAACAATAAGTTAAACGAGGGTAAACCTTAGGCTTACAATAATCCACCATTGCTCATGGGATTATACAGGTGGATTTTTTGGTCATGGCACTGCAAGAATGCGTTGTATATTGTATTGTTGTATTGTATTACTGTGCGTTGTCGATAGCGTAGCGATATCTATGCGAGAAAGAGACAAAAGTTATTTGGGCTAGACAGTAATGCAACAACACACTTGATGTCAGTGACGCCTGGTATCGGTTATGTACACCACGCGCTGTATATTATTGTTTAAAATAAATTTATATAAAACACATTGATAATGATTATTATTAAACCATTTTTAAAACTCCTGAATTTCTTTGTTATATGTTCGCTTTAGACCAACATTTATTTTCCTTACCTTCCAGTTCCAATTAGACCAGCGGTTCCCAACCTTTTTTTCTTCGGGCCACGTACATATGTTTGCTAAGTTACGCGGGCCGCAACATTATACTTAATTATAATATTAAAAAAATTATACAGGGAAAAACATTATTGGTTGAAACACGTTTGATTCAAGATTAAAGCCATGTATTCACTAGGGGACAAATCGCGAAACATTCCGCTCGGCATGTCGCATCAACATCTACGCTCATGTTTCGGGGACAATGACGCGGCCATTTGACGTGTACACACCGGGACTCGCATATCTTGTCGCGGAAATGTCACCCGATGAGCTTACGTTGACAGCTGCGGTATCTCATTTGGCGAAAACGGGGTTCCGCGCAATTCGAAATGTTTTTTTGGGTCGCAATTTCAAATAAACGAGGTTTTACTGTAGTAAATTGAATATTATTAAAAACAAGGTCCTTTTTGCAAATAATTATTGTTTTCCAGACGTCGCGGAAATATATCGCCCTATGAGGTTATGATGATAGCCGCGTATCTGTTTATGTTAATGAGTTTATCGAAAAGTAAGAGGAGAAAAAAGAGGAGAATGCGAAATTATTTACTGCAAAGAGAAAGAAGGACGGACATTCTATGCGATCTTCGATCGATACAGCTCGATGAGTTCAAGAACGATTTCGTTTCCCCGCATTGTCATCTTGACAGATACAGCGCATGCGTATTCACTTGTAAACATACCACGTGGTACTGACGCTCCGCGGAATGTTGCAGTGAGTACGCTCGGGTACCGTGCGCATGGCAACGTTGCCACGGCACGTAGAAATGCCGCGCTATGTTGTGCGCGAGGTCGCGGAACAGTGCACGACGTTGCAACGTCACGTAGACTCTATGGCGCGCGTGCTGTTGAGGGACAATTTGTCCCCTAGTGAATACATGGCTTAAGACGCCGCAATCAACAAATATATATTTTTTTAGCTATAACAGAATGATAAAAATACTTATCGCTTATCAGCATACCAACAGATACCAGCTCAAATATTAACAATAGCTTATTTCCCTATATGAAATTTATTTTCTTATGTGTATACTCAAAATACAATATTCAAAAAAGTATTCGACACACTGGAACACGAGATTCTACTGACAGTAATGGATGAATGTGGAATACGAGGACCACTAAAAATATGGTTAAAAAATCACATGACAAACACAAAATTTACACTATGTGGTTGAAATAACAAATTCGCTCTTAAAGCACAGTAAGTCGCCGGTTTTGAAAAGACAGAAGTTTGTCTTTTTATTCGCGCGTATATCAAGATATTCAAAATTTACGATGCCAGATTTTTAATCACGTTCCTAACACCTTGGCGGGCCGCAGGTTGAGTATGGCTGAACTAGATCATTAGATTAATCATTTTTATTGTTGATGTTATTTCACTCTCTATTCATAAAATAATTAAAAATTAAACAAATCTCTACAATATAGGTGAACGCGCATGTTCACGGCACGTGGCGATGGCTGAACACAAAAAAGAATACAAGAATGGATGAGCTAGAGGAAAATGCACGGACTTGAATCAACACTTTCGAATCCCCTCTCGTCCGCGAACTTCCGGGCTGGTTCACACGGGGGGAACGTCTCCCACTTTTCCGTTTGGTTCCTTCTAATGGCGTTGCTCTCTGCGTCGCCCGTCGATAACTTGAGTCGATCGAGTTAAATAATTGCTCAATTAATGTATACTAGCTGTGCCCGCGCGGCTTCGCACGCGTAGATTTTTAGTACACTGTTTACATCGTCATAGAACTTTCGCCAACCTTCTAGAACATTCTCCTTCCACAACTTTCAAGAAATTTATTGAATGTACAGGAATCTTCTAGACACACCGACACATTCCGCTCTCAGTCAAGAACTTTCGGGAATTTTCCAGAACTCCTTCCTGAACTTTCTAGAGCAGGTTTTTCCGGAACCTTCTAGACTCGCCGACACAGTCGGCGCGCCTATTTTGAAACAATCTGAAGCATTTGCGACCTTCCCATAACAAAACAATGTGCTAGAAAGCACATTTTCGTCACCCACTCCCACCCGCGCTCTGCCACCCTCACCAAACTCATATGTCTCACAGAGACGAAACTGTATTTTTATGTGAATGTAGGTATAGAAATCTTTTTGGGTCTACATGGGGCTTACGACTTATCGTACGGTTGGTTTAAGTGATCACTTTACACAATGTAACGTTCGCCGTTTCCACCCATGATAGAATTTATCATGTGTACTAATTTTTGGAAGTTGTATATATATTTTAATTACGTGCCACGCTTTACATGTGTGTTGTACGATCCTCCACGCGGCCTGCACCAAAGCATTTTCATTCTCCCTAAATGCCCACAGATGTCGCTAATTGTTCTAATGTCGCTAATGAGACCTCTATAAATTGATTACGGAATTTTTGATTGCAATATCCTTTATCTGTGTAATGAAATTCATCCGAATTACTAGCATTACACTAGGATACGCCAGAAATATTATTTAACGTTATTTTGTGTAAAGTGATCACTTAAGCCAGGCGTACGATAGATCGTAATCCCTATGTACACCCAAAATGACTTCTATACCTACTTTCTATACCCATAAAAATACAGTTTCGTCTCTGTGAGACATCTATAATATACAATAATTGGTTAATGATGTCCCTGTGACAAAAAATCAAGCACTGTTCTGAAAGATTTGAACAAACTCAAAATATTCTGAAGTAATTGCTGATTGCAAGATTGATTCGAACGGCGAGACTTTCAAATTTCAACTGATCCGTGATCCGTGGGGTTAATAGGGATTCAGGTAAAGGACAACAATGCCAGGCGCCAACAACAGGAGTGGAGAAAAACGCATACTAAATCACAGTGGGGTCAGCTGAATCGGAGGCACTCTGCAGGCTGGTAGTACCAAGGAGACCTGGAGCCACCAAGTTTGCGAAACGTGCTTTCAGCTTTGCGGGCCCAGCTATGTGGAATCAGCTGCCTCCAGTGTTGCGATCTATGGAAAATCAGGAATCTTTCAAGAGCCTAAAAACTTACTTATTTCTGGATGTCGCATCTGTAAAGCGCCCTTGAAGCGTCTTTCACGCAAAAACGGCGCTATATAAAACATCACAAACATAACATACAGAATGATAACACATTTATTTACAGAATGACAATACAATATATGTTACAACAATAATAAACCTCACTTTATAAAGTGTCTAGGTTCTGTTTATAATAAAATAACACTAACGTGTTAAGGTTGGTATTACGGTCGTTAGACATTTTTAACTGTAAATGGTTACGGATGTTTTTTTTTTTTTAATAGAGATGTGAACACGGAATACGTATCACATCAATATTCTTACTATTTTCAAATTAAGCTAGAAGCTTGTGGTCTATTAACTTGATGGTCTGGAGTAAAATTCGAACCTGCGACCTTTGGATCACGAGGCGAGAGTCCTAACCAAAAGACCAACAAGCTACTACTACTGGTTTTATACGAACCGTATGTTTTTCCGAGAAACGATTCTCGACGTTTTATTGAATTCATATTCAACCTCATTAGGAGGACCACCTGTACGGCGGACTGAATAATGCTTACGGGGGCGTAAATTATACACAAAGGGAGTCTCTGTCACTTCATCAGATTTGACAAGACAAAAATCTTATCAAAAGAACCGCATCTTATACCCAGATTTTTAAGGGAATCCATTGAAATATACAAAAATCCCAATTTCAATGGAGATGACAGTTACAAACTATTAAGTATTTGGCGCCCTGTTCTCACGACTTTGATTCAACCTTTGAGAGACCTCGCAGAAAAGTATTCCGACGTAACTAGTACATATTGCACACTGGCGACCTCTATCGTAGAAGAAGTAAACACTCCACAACTAAGTGCATATAATTAACACCCCCGGAAGCATTAATCAGTCCGCCCTGTGCCTCCGCCGGTACAGATCGTCCTCCTGATGACGTTGAATATGAATTCAACGAAACGTCGAGAATCGTTTCTCGGAAAAACATACGGTTCGTATAAAATATCCGTAACCATTTACAGTTAAAAATAAAATAACAGTCTCACAATCGTGTCTCTGAAGGGGTTTTCCGAAGCAGGATTCTCCCGCAACTTTGATAAGAGTTCTTATATATATATATATTTAGTCCTTGTGTGTTGTCTCTGTGTATTTAGAATACACAGAGAGAGTATATGCGAGAATTTATTCGATGTTAAAATATGTAAGCATTAAATTAAAGTTTGTTATACTGAATAAATTGAAAAACAAGCCTGCTTAATCGTCCCTTTACTGAACAGACGTAGCTACACTCATCGCAAGAAAAGGGCTTATGTCCGGTGTGTTGATATGAACGTGTGAATATGCTTAAGCAAACTGCCCTTCACTGAGCACTTATAATTGCATTCTTGACACGAAAGGGCTTTGATTCTGGGATGGATGAAGATGCCTTTTTATGTTGCGATTTAACTTTATGGTGACAGACGAGGCATTTGAAACATTTTTGAAATTCCACCTCCTAGCAGTAGGTAATGGTCTTCTGAGCTGTGAATCACCGCGTTATTGTTTTCAGCTTGGGAAGACTGGTGTCGAAAACTAAAAAATCCAAATAAAAAATGAACAAATCGGCAGTAAGACAGAAGTAAAAGTCGGTTTTATTACGGACTGTATTGATAACATGTTTGTAATAATTACAACAGTTGTGTATCTACTCTCCACGGTTACATAATCATCGCAAACAAATAGGGTAATTTCACATTTTACAGATATCTAAGTATGAAAATATATGAATTAGATTCAGAAAAATAAATTATATTTTGTAACTCATTATGGATGGTGTGGGATAATGTTTTCATTCATCATTTTTATAACAAAAATCTAAAAAAATACGATTCCATTAAAATGCGATGTGATTGGTCGTGACGTTGTTTGGCAATAATTATAGACACCTACGTGATCTATGGTGGTTGTCACTGTAATTTGTTTCGTTTCTATGGTAACCGTTCGTTTTCGCTTTGTTTTTACTGGTGTTTGCATGATTTTTATATAGATTTTGCCGTGTTTGTGACCTATTTCAATAAAATAACTATCTAAGAACACATTTAAAATAATGGAGGATGCATTTTCACAAGGAAAATCCGATAACGTATCGAAAATTGATTTAATGTTGGATTCAATTTTCAGGAATGAATTTCTACATTTCGGTACCATATAATATTCATAAAACTTTTTTCCTGACATATCCCTGACAAAAAAGCCGACTTGTTTTGTAAAAAAAACGAATGACCATCTAAAGACGAAAATTTGCTGTTTCGTGTTATACGTCAAATTACATAAGTCATGCCTAACGTAACTTGCGAAAATAAGCGTTTTGACGAAAGTTTAGAATCGTGATTTTCAAAATGATTTTTAATGTTAATTATACATATTTAAAAAAAATATTTTTCATAAACGTATTTTCTCAACCAAAGTTAAGATTTTTCTATTAAAAAAATATGAAATTACCCTATTATAGAAGCAAGTGTCTATTTCATAGAAAAAATATCGTAAAAATGGTTCTCTGGAGCCGAAATGGAAGCGGTCCGAGGCGTGTGCCAACTGTTTGAGAATGTAGATTAATTACGAAGAATCGTTTTTGACCGATTCTGAACCACCTCAAAATACCAGAGAGACCGCGTTGAAGATTTTATTTATTTATTTATTTATTGTTTATTTCCATTTGTTAATACATGTTACTAATAACTGCCACACTAGGTAAAAACCTGTTCTGTGGCAGTTATTCTCATATGGTATTTATGTAATATTATCAATTGACAATTAAAGAATCTAAATCTAAAAGAAAATAAAAAGAAAAGAAAATACACATACAAAATTAAGATAAGAATATAAGTAGTTACAAAAATAAATACTATATAATAATAGTATACTTTAATTTATATAAATCAGTTTTTGCCAATTCAGAGGTCAAGGGCGGATCACTTCTTCAGCATACCTTCTACCTGATATTTTTATAAACTTAGTAATATGATGTATAAAAGGTTTGTGTAGAGTTATTTCTTTAGTTTCATTAGGTAACTTGTTAAAAACAAGCGGGGCAATGAAATTAAATTGTCTTTGCCCAAAAGACGTTTTCCTTTTAGGTACCTCGAAATTAATTATATTTGCCAGCCTTGTAACCCGTGTTTGTTGTGTACGAATAAAATTTACCTTGTCCTTGTGGAATTTTATAAGTACGGTTTTAAGGTATAATTGTCTCGGGTCAAGAACGTTAAATATTCCAAACAAATCATCTGAAGGAAACATTCTCGATTTCTTGGTGATTTTACGATGCTGAGATACGAGCTAGGACTCGACCAATCAACTGGCGAGGCGTCTGAAAGGCATAGGGATGATTTAGCGGTATGACTTTTGGGCTAAGCATGGGAAAGCCCCACTGACCACTTTGAAAGCCGAAATCCTTTAAAAAGGAATGGTTTATTTATTTCTATACCATAACCAAAAAATTGAACGGTATTGTGAAAAATTGGCATAACTCAACACTGAATTTAAAAAGGATAGACGTCATTTGACAAACAGAAATAAGAAGTTTTTCACCAGGACAACTCGCCACATGTGGCGATGACGACCCAACGTACGTTCAAGGAATTGAATTCGGATGTTATTAATCACCCACCTTATTCTCCAGATCACACATTCAGGTGACTACAAAAAATATAATTAGTAAAAATGTAAACATTAGCGCAGGTAAACATCTCTTGAATCATATTTGCATCAGTCAGAGAAATTTGACTTTAATGGAATTAAAAATCTCGTAGAAAGGTGGGAAATAGTTAAAATAAATTGATTAAAAAATTAACGCATAAAAACCAAGTTTTTATTGTACTCCCTTTCTCATTTCCTAGTTAAAATAGGTTTAGCGCTAACCCTACGCGTTGGGCTCGAGTCGAGCGACGCTACAAAATTGATTAATAAAAAATTTCGAAAAATCCAAAAGTATACTATGATTATTCTTTTTTTAACGAAAATTTGTTAGATCATTTTACCGTCGCCACGAGTCAGCCAGAATTCGGCTCGATTCGATCACGGGAAAAGGCTTAAAAATCGATCCAAAGATTTTTTGACAGACAAGCAAGCAAGCAGACGCTACGAGTTAAAAGAAAGGGAGTAAAAATTAACAATAAAAACGTCAAGACTTTTGCATTGACCTAATAGATAATACATAGTAACTTATATCGATTACGAAAAATTCAATAGAAGTTAAATAAAATTATAAAAACCCTGAAAAATTTCCAATTGGAATGTTCTCCAATTGGAATTCGAGGGTTTTTATTTTTTATTTGACTTATATTAAAGAGAATGAATTTTACATATTCGGTACAAGTTAATATTATGATAGTCCAACGTTTTATAAAAAAATAAGTCAGAAATATTGAAAAAAAAATGCAAAATTTGATGTCGCATATCTCCATAACTATTGATATTAGGTCATAATAGCCTGAACATTTTCGACTCATATACAAGGCAGGAATATAGTCCTGCGAGGTTATTAATGTTTTTCAAACAACCCTGTATAGTATGATATAATGATAAAACTCGATTGATAAAATAATAATATCATATTATATTCTACTTGAAAAATGGCTCGGAAATCAAGCGTCGCACATCAGTAGGATTGTTTTGAAATATGTCTAAATTACACATTTTGGTTAGAGCATTAAATCTGTTGCAAATTCGCCACAAATATGAATTTTGCCAGTAGTTTGCAGACACAAGGGAATTCAAGAGAAAATAATGATTAATTATTAATAAAAATAATATTAATAAGTGAATTGGATAGGAGGATAGGAGCCGCAAACCAGATCCCTGAACTATCCCGTACTTAGAAAAGCGGAGCTCAGCCAGCGAGCATAATTGGCAGTATACAAATCAGTTTTCAGTAGCGAAGGGAAAACTACATTTCAAATTGAAGACTACAACACACACACGTTCACCAGTTTGAAGACTACAAAGTGTACACTACAATTGTAGTAAAAACTACATGAAGTGAAGTAATTGTAGTACTACGAAATGAAGTGAAGTAATGAAGTAATTGTAATATTAATGAAGTGAAGTAATGAAATGAAGAAATTGTACTACAAAATTGTAGTACTAGTGAAGTAAATATTAAAGGTCAACGAAAAAAATATTTAAGATAAATGACGATATTTTTTCCGAAGTAACATTTGGCGACCTAAAAACCTTTCTTCGTTTAGCTACATCAACTTTCCAAAAATTTCTTCATTCGGTCCCAAATTTTTTTAAACCATGGGGGGAAGGGGTTGTTACAGTTTCCAGAGATTTCTTCATTTATCTACATCAACTTCCCAAAAATTTCTTCATTCGGTCCCAAAATTTTTTAAACCATGGGGGAGGGGGTTGTTACAGTTTCCAGAGATTTCTTCATTTATCTACATCAACTTCCCAAAAATTTCTTCATTCAGTCCCAAATTTTTTTAAACCATGGGGGGGGGTTGTTACAGTTTCCAGAGATTTCTTCATTTATCTACATCTTCCCAACTTCCCAAAAATTTCACGTAAAAAATGCACTATTTAAAGTATGTTTCTCATACTTTCGATAACTTTGAAGTGTGTGTACTTTGTAGTGTTCGCTTTGAAATGAAGTGTACTATTTGAAGTTTATACTTTCAATAACTTTGGTGTTTGTAGTTTGTAGTGTGCACTACACTTCGAAACGTGCGAAGTATGCACTTCAATGTAATGTAGTACTACATTGTAGTAGTGAGTACAGAGCGGACCCATCACTAGTTTTCAGGCCAACCATGGGCCAACCCTAGTGTACGGCCACGAGGAATAGGAGTTACCAGAAGGGACAGAATCAGAAATACGCAAATAAGATAATTTCCCGAAGTAGAACCCTTATTGAGGTTTATCGAGAAATCACAGCTACGGTGGCTGGGACATATCTTGCAGATGCCGGCAGATAGATTGCCAAAGCGGATATTCCAGGCAAGACCAGAAGGTAGAAGACCAAGGGTCCGTCCTAGGAGGAGCTGGCAGAAACAGTTGGAGGACTGCTGCGGAGCGAGGTTGCAACTAAATTGGGCTGACGCGGAGGGCGAAGCCCGAGATTTTTTTAATAGAATTCTTTATTGAAAATAAATCAAATGCATACATGTTACAGTGACAATGAATATTACATTTTTTTATTCGTTTTTAACTGTCCCCAGAAAAGTTAAAACTTGTGTTTGGGGACAGGAGTATCTACCTACATGATGCATAATGTTAGAGCACGAATGATAAGTATGTATATGTAAGTCAATAAATGGAACAGTGTAGAGAAATATAAACATCATAAAATAAATATTAGTGAATCAAGTATACAAATTATCTTCGGAGTACAATTATTTTTTAAATTCTAACTATTTTTTGTTTTGATTATGTATTATTCTATTTGTTTTATGTATTTATTGAATTTTGTATTTATATTTTGTTTCAGTTCTGATATTCATTGTTAAATTATTGAAAAATAATTTAACACAAGTCAGTGTAATGGTGTTGTGTGACTGTTTTTTATTTTGTTTTGTTGAAGATAGGAAGAGTTGAGGCGGTAGAAGAAAAACTAATAACGACTGCTATAATTAATCTTAATTAACGATTATAATAGTGTCAGAGCGACTAACGATGCGCTTGTAGTGGTAAAACAGGCGGTTGAAAAAAATTAAATTAGGTCTTGATTTTGAAGTAGGTCCCTCTCGTGACGAGGAACGCTCGTTCAATAGTTGGCGGGCCGCTCAATCGAATTCAGTGAAAATGTCTCCGCACAACCCTTTTAGCCCGGCCATAGACAATTTGTCGAGTGTTATTACATTATCTGTCAATTTTTCCCGCGCTAAATGACCACACGGCGGACGCGGCGGCTCCCACATGCTCCCCCCAGGGCCGCATCGGGCCGGCGGACATCGCTCTTTTATTATTAATTAATTTCACATTTTACAGATATCTATGAAAATATACAGGGTTATTTGTAAAACATTAATAACCTCGCAGGACTATGTTCCTGCCTTGATTATGAGTCGAAAATGTTCAAGCTATTATGACCTTATATCAATAGTTATGGAGATATGCGACGTCAAAGTTTGCATTTTTTTTCAATATTTCCGACTTATTTTTTGTAAAACATTGGACTATCATTACAGTAACTCATATCGATTACAAATAATTCATTCGTTTCAATACAAGTTAAATAAAATGATAAAAACCCTGAAAAAATTCCAATTGGAATTCGAAGGTTTTTGTTTTTTTATTTGACTTGTATTAAATGGAATGAATTTTTCATATTCGATATAAGTTACTGTAATGATAGTCCAACGTTGTACAAAAAATAAGTCAGAAATATTGAAAAAAAAATGCAAACTTTGATGTCGCATATCTCCTTAACTATTGATATTAGGTCATAACAGCTTGAACATTTTCGACTCATAATCAAGGCAGGAATATAGTCCTGCGAGGTTATTAATGTCTTACAAGTAACCCTATATATGACATAGATTCAGAAAAATAAATTATATTTCGTATCTCAGGATGGATAGTGTGGGATAATGTTTTCATTCATAATTTTTATTATAAAAATCTAGAAAAATTCGCTTCCATCAAAACGCGATGTGATTGATCGTGGCGTTGTTTGGCAAGAATTAAAGACAAACGTAGTGACCTATGGTGTTTGTCAGTTTAATTTGTTTCGTTTCTATGGTAACCGTTAGTTTTAAGTGTTATGTCATACAATTTGCTAAGAAATGCTCCTGTATTAGTTTCACTAAAATTATTAAAAAAATAGAATTTGTTTTTTTTTTTAAAAAAATAGAGATGCGAACACGGAATACGTGTCACATCAATATTCTTACTATTTTCAAACTAAGATAAACGCTTGTGCTGTGAAAATAGGACTAACTTGCTAGTCTCGTGAGGTCGAACCCGCAACCTTTGGATCACGAGGCGAGTGTCCTAACCACAAGACCAACAAGCTACTCAAAACTTTATAAACTGGATGACGTTCCACTCGCTAAAGTCGATTTAATAAGGGATCTGGGCGTCATACTAGATTTTAAGCTTACTTTTAGAAACCACTTAGAAATCACAAACAAGGCATATACTTTGTTGGGATTTGTCACCAGAATTACTCACGACTTTAAAAATCCTCAAAGTCTATAAATTCTCTATAGATCACTAGTACGAAGTTTGGAATATTGGAATATTCGTCAGTTATTTGGTCACCTTATTACACAACACAGCGTCCTTGAGGTGAGTATTCGGGAAAACGGCACTATATAAATTATCCAAATATTATTATGTTACGAGAATGGAGAGGGTGCAGCAAAAGTTTCTACGTATATTGTCATACAAAGCTGGTCAACACAATAACCACAGCTACGAAGATCGATTTGCTTTTTTCAAGATGCACAAACTTGACCCGACGGAAAATATCCGATCTCGTTGTGCTACACAAGATTCTCAGCGGAGCTATTGGTTCTCTTTCTTTATCTGATATAAATTTGCATGTTAAACCCCGTATAAGAAACCCGGAGTTCTTTAGAATAAGCCAGCACACTAATAATGTTGGTTACTTTTCTCCCATCACAAGGTTGTGTCGCACATATAATATGTATTGTGCTGATCCTAACATTGATACTGATATTCTTGCAGATACCTTATCATCGTTCAAAAACTCACTCATACACAACATCCATTTTCTAAACGATGACCTGAACCTATAGATCCATTAAATCAATTATTTATTAAATACTAATTGCACTACCTTCAAACACTTAATATACAATACACATAAATGTTAATGTAAAATATGCATAAACGCAAAAAGACACTTGTAATTGGGATAATGGTCATATTCTTCATTTATAATGTTATAGTATCAGAGTATCATTTACCTATTATCCTGTTAGTGTCTCTAATAAAAAAATTTAAAAAATAAAAATGTGAAAGGAAATACATGTTCAAATAAATAAAGATTCTGAATAATACTTACATTAAAATGATCTTCACAACAAAACAGAGTGAAATAAGAAGAAAGTACTTCACCTTTCTTCTCGTCTCGTCTCATTGCACGACACCACTCTCGTCTTAAGGGAGCACTCTTAGGCACAGTTACAAATAGTTTATCGGGAGTTTTCAGGGAAGAATTTCTACATGTGGGTGCCATGTATATAATATTTACAATTTACAATGTATACAATATTTATAATTTTTTGTATTTCATTTAATGAAATACAAAAAAGCCGGCTTCTTTTTTAAAAAAACGAATGAATGTCACGTGGTAAAAGTCAGATTGACATGAAAACTGCCAAATTACGCCACTTATTTAACAATAACTTCCCTTAATGATTTACATTCTCAAATTTTATGCGATTAATGTGATTGTTTTAAAATATTTATTCAAAGATTTTATACAATATGTATGGCGGCACACTACTGCCATCTATGAAAATAAATAAAAACATATAATTGACCAAACACATTTCTAAAAAATGCGTATGTATACGGTAACTACCTAGTCCGGCAAAATTCAATAATAAATAAATGCACATGCATTTTCTTTACTTGTATTTACTAATTAATAAATATATAGGTATTAGCTTTTTTAAATTTTGATGTTAATTTCTGTTGTTGCTCTATTGATATTTTTAATTGCGAGATGTTGAATGTTACACATCATATGCGACTACTGTAAGACTCGCTCGTTTTTTTTCACTGGTTTATTAGTTTTGATCTATGTTTTAATTCCATTAAGTTAAATGTATGTGGAATTCACACCACAATACAGAAAATCACCAACCTAGGCCACACATACACAGTGGCAAGGAACACCACATAAGCAAATAGAGGCACGAGCAAGACCCGCGCGACCGGCAGGTCATTGCACCATCAGCATAAGGACGATTTCTTCACTCTTACACAGCCGCACTCCTATGTTCGTAAATCATATAAAAGAGGCACACGCCCTAGACGCGCATGTCAGTCCTTCGGCGGGTGGCCGCAGGCTATGGGCCTTAGGCCCGGTTGTTCCAAGTTCGATCAAAGTAAGCGGTCGATTAAAACATAGATTTTTACGAAAACGGATCGTCTGATTGGTGGAGAACGTAAAAATCTATGCTTTAAAGGAACGCTTACCTTAATCCAACTTGAAACAATCGGCCCTAAGAGTATCTATCATTGTCATGTATATTTTGTACTTGTTTTATCGTGATAACAAATCATCAAATATTCTACGCCTTTGGAGCTTTTCCATCGCGTGGCGGTGACGACCCGAAAAAGCAACTGCTCCAAACCACCCAAATATAGTATTATCAACATCGTGCAGCTTCTCCGTAGCTAACGATATATAGACTGGGTGCTAGCCACTTTTTAACATAAGAAAAACTAAATTCCTCGGTTAAGGGGTTAAATGATTTAAAGGTACGCTTTTGAAGCGTACTTTAACCTTTAAATCATTAAGTATTTAACTGTAATTTCGGATATTTTATACGTACCGTATGTATTACCGAGAAGCGAATCTCGCCGTTTCGTTGGATGCTTATCCAAGGAGGACGACCTTTACCCGCGGAGGTGGAGGTCGGACTGATTAAAGGTGCTGCTTTCTAGGGCGTAAATTGTATGCACTTTGTTGTGGAGTGTTCTCTTCTTCTACAATAGAGGTCGCCAGTGTGCAATATGTACTAGTTACGTCGGCGGATTTTACTGCGATTTCTCTCAAGGGTTGAATCAGTGTCGTTAGAACAGAGCTCCAAATACTTGATAGTTTGCAACTGTTATCTCTATTGAAATTATTAAGTATTGTACTGTATTCGTGTCTACCTTTCTTGAAAGTTCTTTTTCTCTTATTTATTGACAGATTTCTACAATTTTTTCACCGGTTTATTAGTTTTGTTTTATATTTTAATTCCATTTAATATAGTATTATCAACATCGTGCAGCTTCTCCGTAGCTAACGATATTTCCAGATGCGGCCCTGCTGGCGCGCCTCGGGGAGGGAAATGGAATTAGGAACGCTCTCAGCGCCTATCACGGGCGGCGACGCGCGGCCATCTCGCGCTGTTGTTGGGGACTAACTCCATTAGCGGAGTGATTGGAGTTTAGTTTGTTCAATTATGAGGGAGCGGCGTGTGGGCGCGAGTCCCACAGGCCGATACGAGGACAGCAATACCTCACTGAAGTGTTCCTGAGATAAATACAAGAAAACTGTCACTACTCGAGGAAATTTCTCTGGAATCTATTATACAGGGTCTCTCATAGCTATAGACGTACCACTATAATTAGGCGTGCGAGGGAGGGCGTTCCTATCGCGAAACAGAAGTTTCCAGGGTGTAAATTTATTACACAATACATAATGTACAGAATGTCCGGTGACCGGTGTCGTATTAAATACAGAAATTTGGTCGGGCAGCACTAAAGAAACCATGCAGTAATGGCGGCCGTTCTATCTGTCAAACTATCAGACGGTAATATCGGTCCATTATTCGCTTTTTCAGCTTCGCGAAACTTTAATACTTCATTGGCAATTGTTTTTGCATCATCCCGGACTGTTTAGGATGTTTTGGACGTAATAATTGAGTGTATATTGGTAATCAAGATGACACAGCTCGCGCTCAAAGACGAGAATGAACTGAATGACAGGGCGAGGGGTTACCGCCGGGTGCGGGCGGGGCGGGCTTTAGTTCAAAATTCGCCGCACGCCGAGTTACGTTGGGCAAGCAATAGTAGCAAAATTTTTACATGTGGATTCCTTCCTTAATAATGAGTCGAAAATGTTTCATTTTAAGTTCAATTTATTTATTTATTATATAACATTTACATTAGAAACACAAATTTAATTCGTAAATGTTGTAAATAATTTAGAGATATATAAACATGTATAAAAAAAAGCGTGCGTAAATAATTTAGAGATATATAAACATGTATAAACATATTAAACATCTATAAAATCATCAAAAATCACATCAAAGGTGTAGGAGAATCCTGGTTCGGAGTGCCCTCTCAGAGCCATGGAACAGATCAGTATACAGAGTAATATTGTTCAGCGTAGCAGTAGCTCTTCCAACACGCATAACCATCGGCAGGTTGGTCCTGTATATTGGAATGTGAAACAATCTATGCTGACGTCGTCTTAGGTAATTATCGGGAACGTGCAAACCAAAGCTCAGCATAATTCAGGATTATCGATCATACCGCGCAACAATCGATAATAATGCGTAATCAGATACACATTCCTTCTAGTCTCTAAACTATTGCTCTTCAAGCAACCAGGGGCGGCCAGTGAGAACAAGAGGCATGACTTTTTCCTAAGCGTATATTTAGAAAAGAAACCGAAATAAGAGATAGGTTTTCCTATCCTTTAATATTTCATTATATTCTGCCAGATAAATATTTAATTTCGTTTTTTTTCCAAATATATATTATAATAATAGTCTTGCTTTTTGTTCTCATCGCAAGCTCGTGCAAGCAACTATGACCTATTAATATTTATGGAGATACGCAATATCAAAATTTGATATTTTTTTTCAATATTTCTGAATTGTATTTTGCAAAAAGTTGATCTATCATTACAGTAACTTGTATAGACTATGAAATGAAATTCACTCGCTTTAACACAGCTTGAATAAAATAATAAAAACCTTGAAAAATTGAAATTTGTTGTAAGATCTTCATCATTTTATTTGAGTTATATTGAAGCGAGTGAATTTTTCATAATCGATGTAAGTTACTGTAATGATACCTAATAATAATAATAATATTTGGATAATTTATATAGCGCCGTTTTCGCGAGTAGGTACCCACTCACCTCAAGGGCGCTTTACACAGAAAATTATATATATATCTATATATATATATATATATAATATATATATTATATATATATATATACAATATGTATAAATGTAGTCCAAGTAAAAACGAATTATTCAATTAATTCTGGCCTCCATCTAGCGGTGGCATTGCAAAGTAGTTTCAACCACCGTATCAAAAAAGTGGATTGCTCTATGGACAAAAATAAAAATTAATCAATTAATAAAAATAAGAACTACATATATATATATATGTATATATATTCACGAAAACATAGAGGGTTGCTATAGCTTAGTGGTCAGAGCACCGGCCCCGGAAAGGAGGTGACCTGGGTTCGAATCCCAGTAGTAACCTAATATTTTTTCCGGAATTACATTTTTCCGTCTTTCTAATTGATTAATTAATTTGGTCAAAAAATTATCTTAAAAAACAACTTACTGCTGAAAAAACTTATTCACTATTACTTATTCACTAGGTGGCATGCAAGAAGTGGAATTAACGTTTGATACCATAATAGTTGGGAGTGCCTGAAAGAATTAGGTATTTTCGCGGAGTGCACACTAGGAGTGGAAAACATTAGCTAGCGTTGTTGTGTCTTCTGTGTATAGTTTTCTGGGATATTCTGCCGTGTATATGTGACCTGATGTATCACATCAGCCCTGAAGATGGACCCTGCAATGGGATCCGAAACGTCGGCCAGAGAGGTCACATATACACGGCGGAATATCCCAGAAAACTATACACAGAATATTCTGAACGGCCGTGAAAACCTAAGGACATTTTTAGTGTTGTTGTGGTCAGATTCTATAGGTTTTTATAGGATTGCCTAAATAAATGCGTCTTAAGTTGTTTTTTTGAATTGTGGTAAGCTGTCTGTTTGTCTCAGTTTATTAGGTAGTTTGTTCCATAGCTTTGGTCCAGCCGCCGCGAAAGCACGATCACCGAAATTAGTTTTGTGGACGCGATTTACTTCAGCTAACCTATTTGTATTAGATATGATAGTTTAAAGTTTTACAAAAAATAAGTCAGAAATATTGAAAAAAATGAAAACTTTGATGTTGTACATCTCCATAACTATTACTCATGGTTGTTTCAGCATTTTCGACTCATTAGATGGAATTCACATGTAAAGTTTTTGCTAATACTTATGTGGCACCCTGTAGTTATATCGCTAACTTGCATCTGTTATATTTCCAGCCAAATAAACTAACACGTTAGTTTGTAAATGGATGAACATTGTGTTATTTTTATGGCGTATATTTACGTGTGCAATATTATTTTTAAAAAATCAAACAAAGTGTCCATCCGCTTTACAAAATGGCGTCGACCCACGCCACACGTCATCTATGGGAACCCTGCCTATGTTTTGACAACTTGACAATTAACGGCGCTTCCGTCGCTTGCCCGGATAGCTCAGTCGGTAGAGCATTGGACTTTTAATCCAAGGGTCCAGGGTTCAAGTCCCTGTTCGGGCGGATGACGTTTTTGCCGTTTTTATTTTTTTTGTCAAATTTCATTTTATTTTTAGATTATTTTAGTATTGCGGTTAGGTGTTTTTAATCAGTATGTTAAATAATTGTATTAGTAAAATAATTCCGAATGTAATATCGACGTAACCTAACAAATAAAATGTAATTACTAAAAATATGTGACCGTTTTTTTATTACTTATTCTGAAGAAATTTAAACATTTTGAATTTTAATCAGAAAAATTAAAATATACTGAGCAAACTTTTTGTATCATTTTTGTCCAAAATTATTTATTTTACTAACAAAAATTTAAATTTAAGTAACCCGAAGTAACCCAAGTAACTTAAAAAATATTAAATAATAACCTAAATTTTTACATTTGAAAAGTTTTAATTTTATTAGGACACAATTTCAAATAACCAACCAAAGATTTCAATTATAATGATCAAAAATCTAAATGTTACAAAGTAAAAATGTAATTTTTAATTTTACTGACATTAAGATAGTGACGCAACGAATAGTACATATTTACCGAATATTCGTATTCGTAGAATATCATCACGAATATTATAAACAAACTGTTTATAACTGAACGCAACGCAAATTACGGTTTGGCTGTGCATTGTGTATCCAACGCACTCTATTGTCGGGGATTCCCCTGACATTGAATAAATGGATTTTTTGAGTTCTCAAGTTGTCAATTATTACTTGTTTCACAACATAACATTCAGGTATATTCAGGTAAATAAGGTATGTAAGAGGTTGAGAACTGTATTGGGATGTATGCACAAGATTAAATACTATGTGCCGATACAGACTATGAAAACTATATATCAATCTTTAGCGGAATCGGTAATAAGGTATGGAATAACTAGCTGGGGTCTAACTTGCAAAACTAATATTAGAAAAATTCAAAATATTCAAAATTCGGCTATAAAATTAATAAATAAAGAAAGTGCTACTAAAGATATACAGGAACTCTTCAAGAAACAAGGCTCTATGCCAATTAATGCTATCTTGTGGTACAAACTAATTACACGATATCATGAAGATGGGACATATAAGCATAGATTGATTCATAAACATAGTACCAGATTTACGGTTAAAGAAGGACTACGAATACCGAAGGTCATAAATAAATATGGACAAAGAACATTAAAATATGTCATACCAAAAATATTAAATAAAATCCCATGTCGTGTCAAAATGGATATTAATAAAAAAGGGCAAAATACAGAATTAATGAATATGTTATTAAATAAAAGAGACTTATTTTGATTTTGGTAATATTTGTATTTTTTCTTGTATTGTTGTATAGTATTGTAGATTTGTATTTGAGTTTATAAGATCTATTGTAATTAATTAATATGAATGTATTTCTGGTATATACAATTTATTTATATATATGTATTGATGCACCTACAGACAAATATCAATGTGATGTTTTGTGGGTCTGAGATGTAAAAAAAAAAAAAAAAAATTAATAAAAAGAAAAAAAAAAAACATGAGTTCTTTCATTTTGTTTCGTTGGGTTAATAAGGTTAGGTGCTCCTTTCATGGAGTTTTTGTTTTGTAATACGTATTGTTCGTTCCATTTTATTTCCGTTGTGTGTAAAAGTGTTAACTCTTATAAAATAATTTCAAATTAAATCTAATAACATGATCTAATAACTGAAAAAATATTTATTCTCGACCGCTGGGAATGTACAAACAGATAAAAGAAATGTTGCGCTTTTTGAACAAAAATTTGCCGGTGGTAAATTTTAATTATTAAATCTCTAAGTAAAAAAAGAACAGTGGTGTATTACTTATTACCTTGTTGAATTATGCGTATTCGTATTCGTGAAAGTAGTATTCGTTGCATCACTAGTATTTACATATTACATTTCTATACATTAAAAAATATCTTAATATATTTTTAAATAATTTGTAAAACTCGATTCGTATGGCTGGAAATATGGCTTTTTATTATTCATGTATGCTAAACTACAATTTTTAGGACGATAACTTATATAAAACATTTATTCTTATACTAAAATTATAAACTGAACATTGTTTACTGGATGCGGCTGAAAAATTCGTTTTCAGTATCTTAGAAATCATCAAGAGTTACCTACTGAATATTTATTTTTACGCATAATATGTTTAATTTCTATTAAAGTTAGCATTATGGTGATAAAACTGTCTATAAATAATTAATAAATATTCAATATCAAAATACTTATAATTTTTTTTAATTAAAACAAAGGCTGGACATTCAATTGCAGTGAATGTCCAGCCTTAATGTTTGTCATACGATTTTTTTTTTATCTTAAAGTAGGTAACACAATATTTTTTATATTTCCTAATCTATACAGTTTTCACAAGAGATATAATAAGTACTATATTAAAATTTTATTCAAAAGTAAGTAGATATTGTTTTTTTTTAGTTTTTTCTTAAAAGTCGTCCGTAATGTCCCCCGGTAGTTTCATATATAATTCATCCCACTCTATACGATAAAAGTTTGTGATATTTTTTTCTTATCTGTAAGCTTTCTAGCACCACTTTGATTCTCGTGTATCGATTTATTTTTGTATAATTTTTAATGCTTTATTTTAGAGTATTGTTAATTTTTAAAATTCTTCTTCATTAGCCAGAAATACTGTGTTATTCTGAAAATAGCAATATTGGGATGTCAGATCTTTATCTCAATCTTGATAGGTATGTGTGTATAACATTGTATTGCCGCCAATTTCGGTGTTTTAAGTTTGACATGTTTGAACAAACATTAAGTTGTTCACAATTACGAATAATGAGCTTTCTAATTGATTGAATTCATAAATTTCAAACCTGTCAAACATAAAACGTCAAAAAAACGACGTCACAGTGTTATACAATAACTGTCAAGATACATAAATAGCAATATTGCTTAGTTCAGAATACGGATGATAGTAGGTATACCGCTGCAGTAGTTGATGTGGGGGACTACTGTTGCGTAATATATATTTTTGCACGATTCTGTTTTAATATATCTTCTGATTCTTGCAAAGAATGAAATTCGTTTTGCTATTTTTTTTGTTACATAATTAGTGTTCAATGAAAAGTTCTATATTATTCCCAAGTATTTTATATCAGTTGTTTCTTTGATTGCTTCCCCATCGATGTTCTTTTATTTCCGATGTTCATTAATTTTGTTTTGTTGATATTTAATTTCAATTTATTTATTTTCAGCCGTATTGATATTTGATTAAGGTCATGGTTTAGTTTGTTTATGATTTCTATATAATTGTCTGTCTAATTTAAACTGGCTATGGCTAAACTACGCACGGCATACTGCGTTTTCGAAGCCATTGTAATAGGCATAGATTATTAATATGATTTATTATTATTTAGGGAGGTATCAGAATGTGTTTCGTCGTATATCTACGCCCATCCTTTGACTAACGTGCCATGATAGCACTGTAGTATTGAATAATCAGTTTTGGAACATTA
The DNA here is from genome assembly GCA_016648135.1 of Agrypnia vestita. Classification (NCBI taxonomy): domain Eukaryota; kingdom Metazoa; phylum Arthropoda; class Insecta; order Trichoptera; family Phryganeidae; genus Agrypnia; species Agrypnia vestita. The sequence goes on along the minus strand of JADDOH010000667.1, from coordinate 58,564 downwards.
TACGGCGGCATCAAAGGCAGCGAAGTTCCAAAGTAATTTTCGCACTGTGTGACGTCACCGTCCATTTTCCCACCCCCAAAGCCACCCCGTCCGAGGAGTATAAAAGGCCCGTCTGACCAGCCAACAGCATCAGTCCACCGCAGCGGTCGCCAGAAGAGATCCGCTCCTAGAAACCTCACCACAACACTAAACTCAGTAAGAATTTCTCATCATTTATAAAAAAAAAAAATACAATTTTCAGCGTCTTAATTCGGGCATTACACTCAGACTGATTCTAAACATCAATGCAAGAGTTATAACGTTATTTCATTTAAATATCGAAATAAAATATTTATTATCTATAATATCACATTCAATGTTGAATAGAGAAATATTATCTACACTTTGGGTGAAATGTCGAGTTATCGAGATAAGCGACATTAAAGTTTTTTCTTTTTTTTTCAGCCAGAAGGCTTATCTTTTGTAATTTTCTTATTCATATCGAATATTAAAAATTCATTTGCTTTTGATGCAAGTCAAATAAAATTATTAAAACCTTGCAGAAGTTTGAAAATTTAATTTATAATAATATATTTCAGATGCTTCAAGTCACCTAACAATTTAGTAACATTTAGTCATAGTTAACCTTAACATATAGATATATGTCGTTGAAGACTTTTTATACAACTTTTTGAGTTCTACAACTTCTCTACCGAAATTATTTAAATATCCCTTACCGTTAGGACAGCGTTCGTAAAAAACGCATTGCTCGACCATTATTTCGTCCACTTTAGTTGTAAAATAGGTCACCACGAAAATCCCTTTAACTTTAACGGGATCATATATAGCCTATGTCCATCCTGAAGGTCCATTCTAAATATTGGTGAAAAAATTTTTGAAATCGGATGAGAAGTATCGAAGATATTACCTCCTACATCCAAACTTAAAAACTTCACCTCTTTATATATTAGTACAGATAACAATTGCGATTTGCGATAAAGGTCACACGAAAAATGTTCAATCATTCATTTATATTGCAAATTTTACAATTACAAAGTACTAAAGCATACAATTCTTTGCATCTTCTCCAACTTCTTTCCAGAAATAAAACACCTTTCTCATTTATAACCAGTCCTTGAAAAGTGTAATGTACCTTGATGTACGCGCGTGTGTGTAGGTATGTGTGAATGTGCCGGTCGCGGGAGGCGGTACGGAAGACGCAGCAATTCCAAATCGACAGATTTGCTCAGGAAGACGTGCGGTTGCGGGAGATACCTATCATTGTATGTACGTTTAGTAGTTTCTTGTCCCTCATTCATTACGGCCAGGATATGATTTAATGAAGGTTTGTGTTAATGATTTTGTTCCAGAAGATGTTTGGAATGAACAAGTCCCTGTTGAGCGCGACCGTGTGCGCCGTGCTGGTCGGCTTCCTGGTGCTGTCCCTCATCTCCGGGGGGGACGCCACCTACAGGAAGCCCCCTTTCAACGGGTCCATCTTCGGCAAGAGGGGGAACCCAGCCGGTAAGCGCCACTCAAACGTCACAGTCGTTAGAGATATGAACAGTTTTACAAAGAAAGATCGCGCAATATGGCGCAGGAGGGAAGGGAGGAGTCTCACGTCCCCAACCTAACCTAACCTACAGCACAAACAAATATTCACAAGACTGGACAAGTCTGTAATAGACTACGTCATTAAAAACTGAAAAATGCTACCAACGTCAATCCATGGCGTTCGGGTAACATTCGGCCGTATTCTGCAATAAGCAATATTGTTATTTATATATCTTGACAGCTAATGCATAACGTTGTAATGCCGCCAATTTTGAAGTATTGAGTTAGATGCGAAAGCATGGTTGCATGAAATATTTGAAATAATTCAGATAAATAGCATATACATACATATATAACTTTGTGTGGGGTTTAATCGGTGAATGTTGCATTGTTTAAAGTGACCAGTTAAGCCATTTGATATTGGTCGTAATATTTCTTCGTTCTCTTCTCCCATTTCCCATTTTATTTGGGTCGGCTCTCCTTATCAATTTTCCACGATTCCCTATTCTGGGCCATCGCTTCGTCCAACTGGGCATTCTTCATCCTTCTCCACACTGCGCCACCATGTGGACTTTCATACGTGTTTCCCATATATATAACTTCGTCTCTTCCTGACTTTCATAATTTATCTGAATTACTTATTTATTATGGCAATTTTTAGTATTTTTTTATGAAGATATCTTCCAAGACAATTAAAGTTATGGCCACATCACACCACGATTTTTCCAAAATATGCATTCTGAATTAATAAATTTTTTGTTCACGCAGTTCAAATAGTACTGTAAGCACTAAAAGTGATTATTTGACATAACAACATGACAAATGTCATTATATTTCTTATAATAGAGTAATATAACATTTGAAATGAGATATTCTTGCACTCAATTTAAAGAAATATGTATTAATTTTCATTGTAGAACGGTAAACAACAAAAAAACGGTAAGTAACTGACTATAACCACGAAAATATTAAATTGTTAACCTAAAAACTTTTTTTTGGAAGGCGATTTGATAGGGTGCACAGATTTGTTCATAATGTATTATTTTATCAATTGTCAAGATAGTTACAGTAGCCGGCAAACATCTTGAAATTCTGCGGCGTAGTGGGGGGACGTTTGCGCATCTACCTTTCTACCAACGAGACCCAAATTTCGTCTTCTGCGCATTCCCCCACTTAGCCAAAGAATTTCATGAAGTTTGCCGGCAACTGTAACGGTCGTAGCCGCGTAGCAGCCACAACACATGTGAATGTCTTTGGTATAAGTAGCATTGCTCTTCTTTCATTGTCAAGCTAGGTTCTATCTATTATTAAGTATCATTTTTTTAAATGGAGATGCGAACACGAATACATGTCGCATCAATATTCTTATTTTCAAATTAAGCTCAACTCCTGTTATATTAAAATAGGACAAAGTTGCTAGGACACTATGGGACTCAATTTGCCTTGTCTGTTTAATTTTTAACATACATAAGTTATATTGTTTCTTGCACTATTCTTTTTGTAAATTAATAATTATTTCATTTACAAGTCCTAAAGGCATATAAATAAATAAACACAGCCTTACGAAGGGCCAAGTAAAAGCAAATGGCGTAGATGATCGCTTTCTAAAATAATAAATGGTTTATTCAGAATACTTTGAGTTTGTTCAAATGTAATTCCGTAAAATCAATTGTAGATTTTGTCATTAGAGACATTAACGACATCTGTGAGGATTTAGGAGAATGAAAGTGGCTTTATACAGGCCGCATGGAAAGGTTGTTACAATGCATATATGAAGTGTGGCATGTAATTCAAATATATGCAACATCCAAAAATTAGTAGGCATGGTATATTCTATCACGGGTGGAAATGGCGAATGTTATATTGTGTAAAGTGATCACTTAAGCCAACCATACTTCTATACCTACTTTCCCATAAAAAACTACAGTTTCGTCTCTATGAGACATCTATTATATACATTAATTAAATGGTTTATATTTAAAAACCCACCACTCCGATGATTTTTTCGCAGTGTTTTGCTGATACTCTCCTCTCCTCATTATTATTACTCCACACTGCATCTCCTTTAATAAATGTCGTTCATTTCCAGATTACGACAATGCCGGAAAAGCTCTCTCAGCGATGTGTGAAATTGCCAACGAAGCGTGCCAGTCATGGTTTCCCGCTCAAGAAAACAAGTAAACAACGCGACACACCTCCAACCGATGGAACCGCCATTTTTAAAACATGATTTTCTTCTCTGACAACTGAATTATAAACGCAATTCGCCCGCTACACAATATCCATAACCCGCTTTAATACTAATTTTTAGGTAGACAAATTTAATCAAACTTGCCCCGTTTTAAACGATAGTTGTAGTTAGGTACCGAGCCTGGTAAAAAAATCTAATTCATTAGCCATGAGATTTGCTTTTGTTTAAAAAATGGCGGCGTACGAAAAGTCGAAAACAAGCGCGTCCAGGATCAACGATTTTCCAAATCAAATGGCTGACATGACAATATCATCGGTGTTTTGTAATAATGCGACTAATATTATCCATATTTAATATCTTCAATCTTGTATTTTGTCATTTTGTTATACATTCAAGCTGGAAATCCTAATAATGTGGCTGGTAAATATGGATTTATATTGTGTTCCAACAATTACTTGAACATAACATTTGTACATCAACGTGTGTTGTGTTCATGCGTATTTGTTATGACACTAAAGGCTATTTTTAATGTATAACATTAATTTATAAATCTATACATGTAATCTAATGACGGATATGTTTATAAAAGGCTAATATTTAAATGTTGTAATAAACTGATCTATTGCAATGAAAACTGATTTGTCATTCTCTACATTCCTTCTGTCCTGCTGGTAATCACACACAAACACCCGATACATGGCTTAGATATGTGTATCATACCAACCCTGCATATAATATTTCTGTATTGAACGTCGTTTTGCTTTCTTCAAACACTGAATATTAATTCAGATGGGTTCTTTTATTTTGTAAAATTTTTCATCATATTGATGAATTCAAAAACACCAAATATGTACTGGAAACAACGTTCTTGTATATTAGTCTCCTTTAACACCAGAATTTTTGCCCAAAATATTCATCAACACATTCCGACATTTTCCTCTTACTAATTTTCGTCTATCATTAAAAATTGAACATTTTTTACCAAAGTTAAATTAATCAAATAAATTATTTAAAATAAGTGCATTAGAGAGTTAATAACTACTATATATTCACATTAACTCGTACAGTTGAATAAAAATCAAGTATTCTCTTATAAGTTGTCCTTTGTGCAAAGCTTTATCCCTTTTTTTCTTGTGAGCTAAGTTGAATACTGAAATAGCGGAACAAGGATTTTGGTCCGAATTATCGATCATCATTGTATATTATTCACTCTCATCATTACGTTTTCTCATCGTTTCAATCAAATGACAGTGCACAGTACATTAATACATAATTGATTCCTCACATCAAACCAAAATGAATATCGTGATACCAAGAATACGGATATGAAACCATTTTTTGGGAGCAGCTTATCCGTTAACATTCTTATTTATTTTTATTTATTTTTTGTATATATATTATTGCAATGGCGGGTTTATTGTCAGTTGGCAATTTCATCAGTTTCCATCGAAATGTCATTTTACTTACCTGCATCAACTTGCCAAAAAATAAAAAACTAAAAAAAAAAGATGGAGAAGTAGAATTTCAAAACCTACTTTTATCTACATCAACTTCTCAAAGTACCTACATAAGAAAAAAGTCTTTCCCACAAGAAAATTTTCGCTACCTTGGGGGGGAGCTTTCAATTTACAAAAATTTCATCACTGGGCAGCCGCAAAATTTTCACTACCCAGAAAGAAAAAGTAGGATGCCTACCAAAGATTTCATCGATTTTGGTATTTTAAAGTTACAATTCAACGAACGAATATTTCATCTACTAAAGTGTTCTAAAAGAACAATTCGTTTGTGAACGACCCATCTCTATTTGAGGATCGCCATTTGTTATTCGCGTATCGTGCTAGCTGGAAGGTACTACAATCATGAACCGTGCTGATCAAGATGTTCCTGCCGTCAAACCCGAGCCAGGGTCTGCAGCCGGGGGCGGCGATGAAGGAGCAGGCGGTGGAGCGCCCTACACGGGGATTGACATATCGTATCCCGACACCAAGCAGGAGTGCTCGGAGTACTCCAGGAAGGGCGACCAGCGCGCCGGTGAGGACTCACTTCATTAATTCATTCTTAGCGACGTGAAATGTAAGCGTTGAAGATATATAAGAAAAGAAAAAGTCTAAACAAATTCAAGTTCATAGTTCAGTAGTCGTAAATTAATTTTATTGTATACAGTTTGTGTCATTCAATTTATTTTTCAGATCTCTTGAAAATGTTTATCGGAATATCCAACCGTGTCTACTTCGCCTGTTCCTGGCTTCTAACGCTAAAAAATCCTCAAGCAGATGCACGCCTACTCCCGTTGATGAGGAGGTGTTTTCGTGTTATCAGTGCCCATACACAAGCAAGCAGAAAGCTTCCTTAAGATTTTCCGAACTCTCACACATTGGGAAGAAATCATTTTCTTGTTCACTGTGCGTTTATTCGTGCAAATGTAAATCACACATAAAAAAACATGCTCTTACGCATTTGAAAGAGAAACTGTTTTCATGTTCGCAGTGCAATTATTCGTGCAATCGTAGGACAAACTTAAAAACACGTTCTTGCGCACATCGGAGAAAACTATTTTCGTGTACACAGTGAAATTATTCGTGCATTCGGAAGTCAACCTTTAAAAGACATGCTCTTACGCACAATGCGGAGAAATTGTTTCCATGTTCACAATTATTCGTACAATCGTAAATCATATTTAAAAATCCATGTACTTTCATACACTGGGGAAAAACTATTTTAATATCCGCACATCAAAATAGTATTAAGAAAACATGAGCTTACACTCTATGTAGTGAAACTGTCTAATTGTTGAACACATTTTAAAACACACGTACCTACTTTCACATACTCGGGAAACTTTGTTCTTGTTCACAGTGCACTTATTCGTGCAATCGTAAATCAGACTTAAAAGTATTACTTACATGTGCTTACGCATAATGAACACAGTGGAATCATAAATACGAATAAAAAATACACCTACGCACGCTAAGGAACTTTTCATATCTACAGTGCAACTGTATAACAGGTTGTCTTAACGAGAGAAGATATATTTGTATTGCCCGACATTTCTGGCAATTTTGTTTCTGTTGTTGCATATATGACAGATGTCAACCAGAGTCACGGCACAGTCATCGTGGAAAGGGAAGTACACAAATCAACAAATCATTTTATGTATGAAAACTAAATCAATGCTTATGTTACCAATTTTCAGTCATAATCACATATCAGTAAGAACTTGAATAGCGATGGCAAGAAGTGCGTTTCTCAGAATGAGACCTTTATTCTCTAACCGTGACCTAAAACTGCAACTTAGAATGCGCTTGGTTCGATGTTGCATTTTCGCCACTCTCTTATATGGGATGGAGGCATGGACACTAAACCAAGAACTAATCCGCAACGTCGAGGCTTTCGAGATGTGGCTCTATAGACGAATAAAGAAAGTTTCATGGGTATATAGAGTTATGAATATTGACGTACGCAACTATTAACTTATCGCCAATATGATCTCCGACCTCCGATAGGAGTTTATGACCTGATCAGGGCTGATGATGGACCCTGAAATGGGATACGAAATGTCAGCCAGAAAAGTCGTAAAAACACAGTATAACACCGCAGAACACACAAGCCAGAAGATTCTCAACGACTGTGAAAACCTAAGAACATTCTTACTTTTTAGGGTCCCATGCAAAATATAGATACCATCCCCAATGCCTTGATACACCACCCCTTCATTATCAAAATAATTGTATATTATATATGTTGTAGTCGGCCTCTACCATTTAGAAACTGATTGGGATGTTTTAACACATCCGCCTTGGCCGATTAATTTCGCCGGAGATATGAGAAATGTGTGAGTCCAATCTTCACAATCACATACTTACTTCGTAAGATTCACTTAATGCAACTTCCTATGAATGTAAAGAGATATTATGCAAATATTAAAAGTTTTTACAATATTTTTATAAGTATGTACTAAGAAGTCCACAGAAGGATAATAATCAATTAAGATAGATGTAATTATATATCTTCAATAATTTATCTATTTAATTAATACTAAATAGATAATTATGATAAGTGCACCTGGGGGATTTAAACGAAAATCCCGTACCTGTGTCTACTTCTCAGAATCCATTAAACCCGACTGCACTGTAAAATTGCCAGGCTTCCCAAAGGTGCATATTTCAAGTGGATTTGGCTGCCGAAGAGTCCGCCTAGCAATAGAAAATAAACGGTTCACTAATGCATCCCAACCGCCACCGAAAAAGAATAAAAGTCACGCCCCCATTCTCCCTGCCAGGGTATACTGTTCGGAAGGCTCCAACAGTCCTCGCCTTACTAGGAGATGCCCGGGAGGGATTCCTGGTGAACCTAGGAAAAGATATCGCCGCCGCAGTGGAGTGTTCTCCGGGCCGTACCAAGTCGAGCTTACATGAAGCTCGAGTCTCGTCGAGTGTTTTTCTCCAAGAAGTCTTTTCGCCGTTGATCTTGCTGTCGTGTTTTTCCGGCAAGAGCCTCCGCCGAATGTGTGAAGCGAGATCAAGAATCCCGCCTTAATATTGTTTTGTGACTACGCCAGAAACCCAAGAGCTTGTGATAATTTTATTTTTATATTCTGTGTGCTCGTTTATATTTCGACTGTTTGTATTTCTGTGTTTTCCTTAAATTTTTTACTGTAAATAAATTCTTGTGAAAATAAATTCATTCAATCATTTCATCACAAATTAATCAGTTATTACCACGCCTTTGTCACTTGCATACATAACATGAAACAACCCACTCCGTTAAATGTATTTTATAATTATGGGGTATATAATTAAACAATAATGGGGTAGGTATATTACTTTATACCTACCCCATTATTATTTGCGTCATTTGGGAGCGTTAGTGACGGACATTGTTACATGATGAATTTTGTTTTACTACGTACCTCATTCTTTTATGTTAAATACGTCATCATTATTTTTGTTATCTGGCAGTGTTAGTGATGGACATTGTTAGATAGAGAATTATGTCTTGATAATACAGATAATACAGATACATGGCCAAGGCCCACCAAGGGTTGTAGTGCCAAGAATGATGATGAATACAGATACATATAAATGTATCATATTCTGTCAGATAAATATTTAATTTGTATGTAAAGATGTATTTTACAAAATATATGTTTACATACAAATTATATATCCGTGAGTTGTATGTAAACAAATGTTTTACAAAATATAAGTTTACATACAGCTCACAAATACACTGACACCGCGACTCCTTAATATAAATGGTTGGGATCACTAATAAAATACAAAAGATAGAATTTTAATATCAAATATATATTTTTAAATGTCAAATCGAAATCTAAGTAATCTCATATGTAATACAATCTCAAAGAAAATTATTTTGAATATAAAAATAGGAACACATATTTCAATTGTTCTTTAAATTAGTTACAATCAATTTTAGTGATTACATTTTAGGAATTTTGGAAAAGGTATCATCAAATTTATCAAACATTTCCTTATCTGTACATGAAATTGTAAAATAATATATTTTAGGCTTGTAAATTTGAGAAAATTATACATCAGATTTGTAAATTTAAATAAATATTACGACCAAGAATGTTACAAAATTTCGAAGCCGTTGGCAATGCTTTGAGCTACTTATGAATTTTTAACAAAGAGATATGATATTATTGCATATATAAAAATTATAGATATTTTTTTTACATAAAAGCCAATTTAAATTCTAAAAATATACTAGGACAATAATATAACACAATTATTTATCAAATGCATTTTTGGCAGTTTACGGTACGGTACAAAAATAAACTAAACTTTTCATATTATTCTAACAACCGATGATACCAGGTTTTTACTTAAAACTATAAAAAAAATGATTTTCATATAAAAATATCACTTTCTACTAAACAAGTCTATTCTAATTCAGCCCAAGAATTATTGTCACTCAAGGCACAGCGTTTCATAAATATTACAGTCAGTTAACCAATTTTTAAATTTAATAAGTGGTTTTTCTGTACGTCACTAAGGGAAGCTTATATTAACTTGGATTTTAGTTGTTTTAAACTGGGAATCTAGTTTAAGCCAGCGCGTGTGATTTTTGATATGTACAATAAAAATTGTTTTTATTCATTGTTTCGAAATTGTCAATTTGTCAATTGTGTAATACAGGTTGCATCAATATTCTTACTATGTATTTTCAAATTAAGCTAAATGCTTGTGCTTGAAAATAGGACTATACTGCCCATATAAGCATGGAGGCAGCTATTTGCAAAAAATCACAAAATGAATTAAGTTTGAAGTAATGGTCTACATATAAGAAATTGTGAAACATTTGACATAAAGCAAAAAGAAATATAAAATTTATTTAAGTGTGAAAATCATCATATTGTTTTTAAATTTTTACAAAAACTGTTTTAATTCTAAGCGGAAAGATAGTATACTTTAATTAATTACAGAATATTTTAATTAATTCATCATGTTTCGTAAATGTTTGTTTTAAAATACGTTATCATCAATCATAACATTAATGGTGGGTTTTTTCATTATGCAAAGTTCGTAAATAAACAAAGGACTCATTGGTGTCTCAAAATGTGATTTGATCAAATAGCTGTCATTATGCTTATGGGGCCATATAGGTCCTGGAATGGGGCTTAAACCACCGACCACTGGATCTCTATGCGAGAGTCATAACCACTACACCAACTAGCTACTCCAGGTATAACACCTACCCACTTTTTCATCTATCCTGTGGCATATAAATGTAAAGTTATCAAAATCTGATATATAATGAGATGTAGAAAACAAATTTAACTTTCAACAGTGCCTAGCGGCAAAATCCATTAGGTCTAAGTAAATTACATTTCCTGTTAAGGATATACTATAGAATCAGTTGATTGTCAGAAAATCTGTGGCATCCTACATAATATTATACATTTCGATACCGCTATGTCGAAAAATTTAATAAAATCAATTTTGACAACAGACATCACTGGCATAAACTATTCACAGTTTAAACTGTCTTCGCCAAGTCGATATAACCGGCCCTAAGGAGTGGAAACATACGCATTAAAAATAAGTAAAAGAAAGAAACGTCTATGGAATGTGATGCTATTTTATAACAACCATTAATTCAAGGCAAAATAATTGGCAGTGAGCGTTAGTGAACACATCTGTTCTCTGTCTACAAGAAGACTAATTATAGACCAAGTAAAATGGCAGCCAGTTACTGCAAATGTTGGTGTGTGTTTTAATATTAAAGTCATATTTAAAATGTGACACGTTATTTAGTAAATTGATCGTAAACTCTTGGCAATGTATAGTTATATAATTAATAGTTTACTGTGCTATATACATTGACAAATGCTGAAACAGTGAAAACGCAAAACATGAACAAACAGATTAAAAATGTGCGGATATATAAGTATGTATAAGTTGTAGCAATTATAGAGAGTGCGACAGACATCTACAAAAACAATCTACTCAAAAAGATTCCACTGTTGAAAACGCAAAACTTTTGTTTTTGTAAATTGCAAATCATCACAATGTTTTGTTCTCTATGGCTCTAATTAAACTAGTACATGAACGTGCCAGGTGCACTGACGATACTCAATAGATGATTATATTTGCTCTAGGCTTCAATTTCAACTACATGGATTAGAAGCTAACGAAGCAGCTTAAAGTTATGTCAATCTATTTTCAAAAGTATCTAAATTTTGTTCATTTCCGTCTATAGATTTCGGACTCTAGATTTGTATTCAGTATCATTAAATACTGGTATAGACGTACCACTATAACTTGGCGTGCGAGGGAGGGCGTCCCTATCGCCTAACAGAAGTTGTCAGGGTGTAAATTTATTACACAATACATAATATACAGAATGTCCGGTGACCGGTGTCGTATTAAATACAGAAATTTGGTCAGGCAGCACTAAAGAAACCGTGCAGTAATGGCGGCCGTTCTATCTGTCAAACTGTTAGACGGTAATATCGGTCCGTTATTCGCTTTTTCAGCTTCGCAAAACTTTAATACTTCATTGGCAATTGTTCTTGCACCATCCTGGACTGTTTAGGATGTTTTGGACATAATAATTTAGTGTATATTGGTAATCAAGATGTCACAGCTCCCGACCAAACACAAAATTGAACTAAATGACAGGGCGAGGGGTTACCGCCGGGTGCAGGGAGGGCGGGTTTTAGTTCAAAATTCGCCGCACGCCAAGTTATGTTGGGTGAGCAATATGTAATGGTATTTTAACCGGTTACAAAACAACTTATTATTTGAGATTTGCATCTGATTATATAGAGACTAGCTATGCCCGCGCGGCTTCGCATGTGTAGATTTTTAGTACACTGTTTGAATCGTCATAGAACTTTCGCAAACCTTCTAGAACATTCTCCTTCCAGAACTTTCAAGAAATTTATCGAATGAACAGGATCCTTTTAGACACACCGACACATTTCGCCACCCAGTTTAGAACCTCATAGAACTTTCGGGAATTTTCTAGAACCTTCTCCTTCCAGAACTTTCTAGAGCAGATTTTTCCGGAACCTTCTAGACTCACCGACACAGTGGGCGCGCCTATTTTGAAATATTCTGAAGCATTTGCGGCCTTCCCATAACAAAACCATGGGCTAGAAAGCACATTTTTGTCACCCACTCCCACCCACGCACAGCCACCCCCACCAAACTCGCATATCTTCGATGTGACACCAAGGGCTATCCACCACCATAACCACCGGTGGGTGGTTGTGGCTGGTTGTGGAGAAATCTTGGGGGGTAGGGAAATACGTGTTTATATATATATATATATATATATAAATTAATTAGTAACTAATTTTTCGCAATTCGATAGGCAACCATCGGTAATAGACAGCTCTCAGATATCTCAAATAGAAGTACCATGAATTACCAATTAAAATAACCATCAACTATTAAATATATAAAGTAATTAAATTTTTCAATGGTAGATTATCTGTAGGCTGTGAAAACTTATGATTCAATTTTAATGTAAGGAGATATTTATTTTGCATGTCACGCTTTAGTCAGTTTCTCCAAGAGTCCATTTACAGGGCTAGTGTTTTGAAATGATAGCCAAAGAGATCTAATACTCGGAAGAAAAATAAGCCAGAAAATTCAATCCAAAAGTTTCTGGATAAAACTTTTAAAAATCCACTTTGAATTTGAAATGTTTTTGATTTTAGTTAGTTCAGAAAGATACATCACAGCAAAGAAAGAGCCACGGACAAAGCCAAGAAAGCAAATTTCCCTCCAAAATCCGACGGTTTGCCGGCTGCCGAATGAGTGTTTCCGTCTTGCCGAGATATTTCGTTTTCTCTTTCCTTCTCCTTGATTCGCTTCTCCAGCTCGTTCTTGATAAACATCTCTTGCTCGGCTAGAATGACCGCCTCGTTCAGTGTTCTCAGAAGCGGAAAGTTGGCCGTGGTCCTCAGCGGGACGATGAGGGTGAGGACGCCGTTTTGGATTTGGTAAGCGTTGCGGGATGCGCCGCCATAGTAATCTTGCGATACGTTGCTTCCGTCGCCATCTGAAACAAAGGTATTTTTATTATTTAAATAGAGAATATCTTGAAAATGAAAGAATCTCGACTTATTTTTAAATACCTGTACGGATTTCACGATAAAACATGTGCGGACATTTGGTCTAACGACAAAAGACACACGACATTAGATCCAACAACAAACGCAGCCGCAAACAAAATGTTTTTTTATTGAATTAATAATGGCGACGAAAACATTGAATATTATACTTATTTGTTTTTTAATTTACACTAAATTGAATGAATGGTTTTTTACTTTTAGCCATGTCTAGTTCTGGCAGGGAGCTCTTGTAGTAGGGGTTCTCCCTGAGAGCCTGCAGCTCCTTAAAATAGTCCAAGTACGTGTCGATCTCCGGCTCACAGTCTCCGTGGAAGTCGTCGGTGTCAATGCTCCACACCATCACACCACGCAGCTTCTTGTTGATTGCAAATCTGAAAAGTTAACGTATATTATGAGGATTGATGATATTACATTCAATTTTATCTGTGATGTTGCAAACTTCAGAACAGTGACATCTTTGGGTTAAGTGTAAAATATTCACATTTTACATGTTATCTATTCAACTCTCTTTGTCTGTTTTTGGTGGAATCTTGTAATTGATATTTCGCCAACTTTCCGACTAGCTAGAGCTCTGAAACTTTCAACATTTACCTAAAGTGGATGACTATACATTATTAAATCATTTTCTACATGATTTGGTCATTATTTTGTTTAAAATTAATAATTCTCCATTATTATTGAGCGCTCAGCCGTAAAGTCAAGAATTTAAATTAGGATAAGCAGTTTAAATTTAAATTCTGCGTGGGTAATGTTAATGAATAGATTAAGAATGTATGCAAAAATGTATAAAAGCATGAATTTTTTTTATTTACTTATTATTTACATTAGTTTTAATTAATTAAAGAAATTTGAAGTAACCACTTAACTAGTAACTCTACCGGTTTCGATACCACTGAATCTTCATCAAGACGCAAGCAAATGTTTGCGTCCATCCTGATGAAGATAGATTGGTTTTGAAACCGGTAGACGTAGAGTTACTAGTTAAGTGGTCACTAAAAAGTTCTTTAATTGATCAAAATTAATAATTGTGTCCAACCACAGAGTTAACGCTATAAACATCAAAAATATTATTTATAAGTTATTACAATGGCAGGTTTATTGCTAGCTGGCGCTCTCTCTTTTTATAGCAGCGCCGCCTTATTGGTTAAGGTGGCCCGCCTGAATACACCACAATAATGAATGGGGATAGATAGTGAAGAACTATCAGCTGAGCGGAGTGGAAGAACATGATTAAATAGAAAGTAGAATTTAGACATTATAAAGTAGAGATAAAATGTGAATTTTATGCCATTGTCGTATTGTAGTCCAATGAAGAAGATTGCTAATGAAACGGATACATGTATTTAAATATAATTTTTACGATAAATATAGATCTATTGATGAAACATTGACAATGAAAAAAGAAGTAGATTGAACTACCTGACTTTTTCAGCGAGTGATCTCTGGTTGTCGTACACAATGATCCGGTCTTGGTTCACCAGGTAAGGAGTCTTGGATCTCTCGTCCCAGAATGGAGACCAATCGGACGAAGAATTAGCCATCTCCGTACAAATCTAGTGAATACAAAAATTAATTCTAAAAATGCAATCAAATTTTGGATTACATATTTGTGATATACCGGAATGTAGTGTTGTAAGATTTCTGCTAGTCTCAATGATAACCTCAGATGTTTCACCAGATAGGCCACCAGCAATGTTTGAGGTCTGATGATCAAGGAGTTGCAGCTGGACCAGGAATAAAGAGAAAAGGAAGAAAGAGGCATTTCCGTTTCTTATCCCAACATCCAGAATTTAAAAGGTAGGATTTCTTCTTGTTTGGTGTTCACATTTACTGCAATATTCGTGTCTGTTTCTCTGTTCATCTGCCAGCAAATCTCCAGCATCTCGTAAATAGTAGGGATGGGCATTGAATGGACGGACTAGTTGAAATCAACTGTTGACGTTGCGTCGACGCGCTGACGGTTTACGTTTATCGCATGGACTAGTTGAATTCGTAGACGGTGGACGGCGGACGATTCGAGATTCAACTTAGTGCAACGCAACGAGCGAGAGCAAGACAAAACGTCTCCGTTTATTTCTCTCTCATCTCTCGCTGTCGACTTGTAGCTTGTAGACACCATAGACGTCATAAACGGCTCGACGGATAATTTAATTTCAACTCTAAAGTACACGACCATAGAGTGCAGATCTGTGTACACGAACTATGACAGAGACTTGAAATTTGAATGCATGCGTAGGGTGATTAATAAGCTATTTGCTATTATCTATTATTTTTTACTTGATTTGTGCGATGTGCACGTGCGACGTTTCGGTGAATTCCCAATTTTGCGCTGTATAAAATAAAACAATTCTGTGTAATTATTTTATTTTTTATTGAACTAATATTTTACTACTTACACTTGATACAGTTGTGTATACCTACTTCTTTCTTTATTATATATAGAAAGAAGTATATAAAACAATATGTAAAAGCCTATAATGTGCGTAAACAAATAAATAATAAAATATTTCTTTTTACATATAAGCAAGCACAAGTAGCGGTTTTACTTTCCCCGAAACTATATTCCTTCGAACTTCTTTAAATTTTAAAAATTAACGTAATAAAAATAGCCAACGGTTGAGCCGCCGAGCAGCGTCGCGTCGAACCGTAGACAGTTGACCATCGTCCCGATGTTTAGAAAGAATGTCCGCGTAACGAAGTTGACGCGTCAACTAGTTGACGAATTCAACTAGTTGATCGTCTCGTCGATGGACGGACGTTGTAACGGACAGGATGAATGATAGCCCTGAAAAGAGCCTCCTCAAAGAAGATGACATTGCCGAGTTCCATGGTTCGCTGCGGACACCGATCAAGGTGGACCTGTGACGTCATCTTATTCACGGGCGACCGGGCAGGACGCCGGTGCGTCATCACCACCCTGAGGACCGTAAAGACGGGTCCTATGCCTTGATAAATTTGTGAACAAATTTATGTATGAAAATTTATGAAAATAAAATAGCTGTGACATGTTTTAAATTATTACAAATTATTGTAAGAACCTAAATATTGACATATATGAATGTACTTTGTCACATGTTTATTTTCAATAAACGAGAAAATCGCTGTTGCGATAGACCGGGGTGGTGAGTGTAGCCAACTGTATGGCATAAAGACAGATATAAGAAATATTATTGAATATTTCCGAGTGACGGCCAACTTGTATGGCGGAAAGACAGATACAGGAAATATTATTTCCTACGGCTAACTGTATGGCCTGACAGACAGAATTACGAAATATTGTTTAATATTTCTACATATGTATCCGAGGACAGAGAGTTGGTATGCGAAGGAAAAACGGGCTGCAGACCGATTGTTTCCGATAAGTCGCGAAGCCATATCTTGTCAGATCTCGGAGAAATCTACATATAACTAACAGTGTTTTATAGGCCTAGCGACGGGGCTCATCACTAATAAGGTCCCGGGCGCGACAGCCACCGAAAAACGGTATTTGTACCAACAAATACGAGAATTTTCGACCCAAAATTGATTTTCTTATATTTACGAAAAACGAGGGTGTTTTCAATAAAATTGATATCAAACCATAATATTTTTGCTAAACAAAGCCATTTAGACTAAAATCTGAAAGAAAATCATATAAATAAAAAAGTAAAATTTTTCACATTTTTTACGTAACCACTATCAGCGGTGGTCCAATGTCGATAAGGGTCATTTTTCAGTCAAAACTTTAAAACTGTCTTACAGACGCTACAACAGCCGGATCAACTTAAAATATTTTTTGTTGAATTCCTTGCATAAGAATCTACCCATTTTACATGTTTTTACATACCTACCTTGTCAGGGGCGCACCTGAAAAATAAATGAAAATTAATTTTTTGCGACCCACTTTGAAATATTTATAAATGACTGAAATTTTATTGTACATAACTAAAACTGATATCAAAAGTTACACCCATGTGGGCTCTTTATAAACTGCATTAACAAACATGTATAAATCATAGTTAACAAATTTTATAAATTTAATTGTGAATTTTCCTGAGCAAATACCGCTGCGATCGGTATATATTTTTTGATAAAAAATTAACTTCGGTCTTGCGGGTCCAGGCAATCACGTCATGCTATAAGCAAGACATAGCACCATGTAAATGACGTGATGAAAACCCCGGGGGGGGTGGCGTAAAAATTCTAAATAATTTTTGAATTCTGTAAATAAAACTTTCCGAGCTATTTTTTAGACAATTTCGCGGGCGCGAACGCGCGATAAAAACTCTCTGTGATTGGCTCCCGGAAATAAGCCGGGAGGTATTAAATTTGTGTATAAATTAAACTTCCGTCGGCGTACAGATTCATTCCGTTCTGTGCTTTATACGCCGTCTGGACCACTTCTTCTGACTTTTACTCAACACCTCTGACCTCTGCTCTACCTACTGTTTTTGGATTTTGGAACTTCAACTGGACTACTTGCAACCGGATAATTCACTTTTGTGAATATTTAGAACAACCACTGTCAGCGGGTTTACGATTACCGCTGTACAGTCTTGGTCTGTTCTACGAGTCAAGTACGGGAGACCTGCGCATCATATCTTCGCGTATTCTGTACGGAACAGACGTGGACGGTCTCGTTTCGTCGACGCTAAATACGTCGACAACCCATCCCTAGTATTCCCGCGATTGAACGATTGTCTCTACTAACAAATCTCGATGAATAACCGCATGTATTTGATTTATTAAAAACCGCTACACCACCTAAAGCAAGCTGGCTTACTTCATTGTAACCCATGAAGCCAGACTCCCTCGTGAAGGGGCCCTGGAAGCCCTGGCTCTGCGTGGTGGCGCCAATGTGCACCCCGGGGGAGGAGGGCGCCTGCTTGATGAAGGTGCGCCCATAGAAGGGGACGCCCATCACCAGCTTGTGCGGGGCCGCTCCCAGCTTCAGCATGTACTCCACGGTAAACTCCTGACAATATAAAAATGTTGTAAGATTAATTTGTTTAAATAAGATTTTTATAAGAATAAATGGGACGTAGATAGATACAAGATACGCATTTATAAGACCTGTACGCAACCTATCCTCAAATGTGGCGTTGAAGCGACGACGGACACTGTCAAAACAAAGAGCATGCTAAGAACAACTGAAACGAGAACTTTGCTATTGCTGGTGAGACTGCTGTAGTCAGATGAGGGCGACAGCATCGACGATACTGGTACTGACACATACAGAGAATGAGTTTATGATAAAACAATACCTAGTAAGTCACTTAAAACAGATTTTATAGGGGAGGCAAAAAACTGCATAATACCTAGATTCTTTATAATCAATAGAATATGAGGAATTGCTTTAAGGACTAAGAGACACAAAAAAATATTTTTAAGATACAAGCTTTTGCCAGATTACATATATATCACGTTTTAAAAAATTATACACAAAAAAAATTGATTTTGACAGTAGTGTGGTATGGGAGGTATTGTTTTATCATGAGCGATATATATATATAGCATGCATGGCTTACCATATAGATAGCGCCCATCTAGGAGACCCCCAAAGCGATAGAAAGATATCTGGAATTCAGCATCACTAGAGGAAACACATGCACAAATATTTTATATATGTACCTTTATAAAATAAATAAATCATAAGGTCACATTACTCACAACGCTCAGTTTGTCTTGCTCGCTCGTCGAGTACAGCGGGGCATTGGGTCCTGCCTTCCCGTCCCAAGCTCCGTGGTAGTCGTAGCACATCATGTGGATCAGGTCCAGATACTTGGAGAGCTGTACCACGTCGTAGGCCCCGTCGATGGTCTCCTTGCTGGCGCCCAGAGCCGCAGTCAGGATGTAGTTGTGCTTCTTAAACTCTGTCTTCAATTCCTGAAACATGTACGGAGTATGATTAACTCGCTGCTAATTTTAACAAATTTTAAGGAGTGGGTCAAATGTTTTTTGAAATGATGAAGCAAATTTATTGCATTAAAACCCTGATAATTCTAAATTCATCATTCTTCAGAGTTTTATAAACGAAATTTTTTTAGTTTCACAGTTAATTAAACCCGGTAATTCAAAATAATTTTTATACCCTTGCGCTATAAATCAATACATTTAAATTCAATTTTTTTTTTTAACAAATTATTAAGAAAACTAATGTTACTGTCTTTTCAGCGGTTATCCTTTTTGCGGCATCCTGTGGAATCCACTTTTTTCTATACATATTATGTCCTGACACCTCAAATTGAGGAAACCTTTTTTTTTAATGCGAATGGAATCGTGCGTGTCGCATCAATATTCTTACTATTTTAAAAATAAGCTAAATGCTTGTGTTATGAAAATATGACTCGTTGGTGTGCTGGAATGGGGCACGAATCACCAACCACACAGCGGGGCTACAGTCATGAACACTACACCAACAAGCTATCTATGCATGCTTTCTTCAGTTGGCTGCCTTGATGTGTGGAGATTAAGTTTAAGTTTAAGATTAAGTTTTAGTTTGCGCTAATTCCTCGTACTTGATCGCATTTAAAATTATTTTTCACTATTTTAAATTCCCCTTTTAATGTGTATCTTTGTGTTGTTAAAATGTTTTACTTCTTCACGTATTTACGGATCTTTGTATTCCTAACAACTGTTCTTTTGTGTGGCAGAAAAAACCCGCAATTGAAAGTTAAAATAGAGTGAAGATTGAAGAACCCTTACATAAATTAAAATATAAATCTAAAAAATTTTGATTACGGCCATCCAAACGTAACGAAATTAAAAAAAATAGAATTCTTTCGCGAATGAGAACAGCAATTATGTCAGTATCGGATAGTTTAGTAATAGAAATATCACAATTTTTGTATTAGCATAATAAATATTGCGCACCACGAAAAACATGATTCAGCAAGCTCAAGAGAAGCCTCTAACGAATGAGCGAGTTACCATTAGTGATGGTAAAACCGTTATTTCAACTGATTATTTTCGGTACAGTTATTTGGGATTTGTAGCTGATTGCATTGATGTTAGATAACTAAGATATAATTGTTGTATAGTACAGATAGTTGCCCATCAAATTTCAAAAAATCGGTTTCCAATCATCAACGCAATCAGATACAAATCTCAAATAACGGTTATTTTGCCACCGGTTAAAATACCATCAATAAATACCATCGGTGGAGTAGCTTCTTCTTTGACCATCAGTCATGATGTTCTGCCCATCAAATCATCCACGACGAGCTTGGTTTCCGTAGAACGAAAGGTGTGAGTAATTTTTGACGACAGTAGTAAGCAGACTACATACCCTGACCAGAGCCGCGAAGTTCTGCTTGTCATGAGGAGCTCCCCCGCGCTTGGCCGGGTACTCCCAGTCGAGATCCAAGCCATCAAAGTTGTACTTTCTGCAAAGGTCAATCATTCATTTGTTAATCACTAATTAAGTGATAAAAGCTGTATATATCTATATTTCATTACAAATTCTAAAAAGTTGATAGTGAATGCAACATGGTTTTAACATCAAAATGCTATTCACTGTCCTCAGAGCGCCAAACATGCTGTGAAACACTAAAAAAAATTTAAACTTTTATTGACCACAGAAGGTCAAAGGTCAAGAATTTAATTGGAGCACTGTTCTTAAATTCTTACTCATGTTTCTAGAACCTTCGCTGCACTTTTTATCTAATTTCGTAATTCGCACTAATCATCACTCCTGAATAACTTATCTCTCGTATACTGATGCACGTTAATTAAATCGCTTGGGCTCGCACGAGAAAACTTCTCGCTCATCTGTAGGTACTTTTTTGATTTATTATCGTCAGAATCACATACGCACTGGCAACACACGCTCTCATAGCCGGTCGATCTCTTTTTAAGGTAACCATCGCATTGGAATGGTTTCAGGATCTATTGGGTTATTTAAGATCTTTATAGAAATTTTACTGTACTGTAAAATTATTGATTGTGTGCAATTCTCTCTGCTTCTACCATTCTGTGACAATATAAACAAATAACCAAGCATGTTAATTAAAATTAAACAATTTATATAGATAAAAACCCTTGGATATATGTCGCGACACGGTTAGTTCGCCCAGTAGATCTAGTTTCGGCTTATCTTCCCAGACGGTAGCTCGACATCCAACTGTCTTCACGTACTGTGAATTTGTAAATTGTTTAATTTCAGTTTCCCCCTTGCAATCGTTCGTGCGGGTTGCTGAGATAAGCCATAATCGTGGGAACGGCAGGAAGAAGCTTTCCTGGCGCCTACCGGTTAGTCCTTTCTGGGCTTCCATCTTCAATCTACGCTGTGCGCCAAGACACATTATTTGATCTTTATCTCCCTTATGTCATTTCATTGGGTCATTCACCTTCCCCAAACACATAATACAAACATTTACATGTGTGGTGGTCCAGAGCCGCCTCGACTCTAGCTGCACGCATCAAGCCGTATCTATCAATCAGGACCTCCATGCGGCTAACCAGATCCCGGTCGCCCATAGGTATAGACACCCGGTCGCCGGCCGCCGTAGCAATCACAAGTGATATTTCTGTACTCAACGCCACATCTGTATATTGCTCCAATAAATACCAGTTATTCGTGAGTATCATTTGCACCCCTCATTCTGTTTCTGCTGCATTCATCTCAAGCCACATATACCACGCGGCGATCTCACCCAATACACGCCACATGCCGATAAGAGAAGATGCCTTTGGACAGGTGGGCATCATCTCCCAAACACCTACACAATAACCCGCCAAACATGTATTATAAACATAATAAATGTACATGAATTGAATTGGAGTGTACAGGATTTGATATGTCCACACTTACATATATGGATGGGACATCGTCGTCACTACACTATAATTTGCCAGCGAACAAGTAATTTCATTTAGCCTAGACAAAAACTGCTCGATCCTTCGATTGAATTATTTAAAAGCAAGCTAGTGATACTAATCGACGCCCGGCTAGTTGGTCACCTCAGAAATTGCACGGCCGAAGACACAAAGGCCTGCCGCTCCTGCGGGTTGGCGGCCATCTTGGAGTAGTTCTCCGAGCCCTCGTTCCACCCCCCGATGGCCAGCGTGACCTTCAGGTGAGGGTAGCGCGCCTTCATGCCGGTGGCCTTCTCGAAGTTTCCCTTGCCGTAGTTGTCCTTCAGGTCCTGCCAGGGATCTGCAAACACGTGTATATTTGTTAAAATCTGAAACGGATACGAGGCCGTTCTATAAGCGTTGTTAATTAAAAAGTAGCTGTAACGCGTCAAAAATGACGGTAATTTTTAATGTCGGTTCTTAACGAATAAGTATTTATTTTATTAAAAAAAAATATCGTAGGAAATTTTTTTTTACGAAAAAAAATGTTACTATAAAAAAGTTACGGACGTTACACGGACGGACAGACAGACAACGAAATTATTATAATTGTGATTGGGCTATTTATGTACTGTGTGTTTTTATGTAGGTACCCAGTGCACTAAGGGTACGCGCGCACTAGCGTTTTTTCGCCGCGCGGCGAAAAAAGTAACAAAGGGTTTTGAATCGTAGTTTTAGCGGCAAAATAACGCAGCGGCATAATGTCGCGCACCGCCAGCGTTGTAACAAAGGGTTTTGAATCGTAGTGCGCGCACTTAGCGGCAAAAAAACGCAGCGGCATAATGTCGCACCGCAGCGTTGTAACAAAGGGTTTTGAATCGTAGTGCGCGCACTTAGCGGCAAAATAACGCAGCGGCATAATGTCGCACCGCAGCGTTGTAACAAAGGGTTTTGAATCGTAGTGCGCGCACTTAGCGGCAAAATAACGCAGCGGCATAATGTCGCACCGCAGCGTTGTAACAAAGGGTTTTGAATCGTGGTGCGCGCACTTAGCGGCAAAATAACGCAGCGGCGAAAAATCTGTGAAATGTTACAACTCTCTTGCAGCGCGGCGGTCGGCGGCAAAAAAACGCTTCTTTTTAGCGCTGCGGTCAGCGGCAAAAAAACGCATCTATTTCGGCGCGCACTACGCGCTGTTTCGCTGTACCATATAATATTTTATGCGAAAGAACAATGGCTACAAGCAATAATTCTGCTGATCTGGATGAAGATTTTAATATTGAAATGCTAATCACGGAAGTTGAGAGAAGACCACCATTGTATGATTTTACTTCAAAAGAATATAGTGATGGAAACATTAAACATTTCTGAATAGAGTATTTTTATATGTGATAGAAGGTCCAACTAGTTTTAAAAGTTCATAAAAACATTCCTTATTCATTCGATAATATTGGAAGAATTTTTCGGGGTAATCACCAAATATTTTAAAGAACTGCCCGTTGTTCAAATGATCAGCGGCATTATGCCGCAGTGCGCGCGCCTGCTGTTTTCGCCGCGCGGCAAAATGTCGCAGGTTTTTTCGCCGCGCGGCGAAAAAACACTAGTGCGCGCGTACCCTAACTGTATATATTATACGAATTCACCTATGCATAGATTGCATTGCCTGGATGATCAATATAGCTCTGTTGACATATTTAATGCTCGTGTACCTATACTATATACTCTATATATATTTTAAAAATCTACTTATTTCCTATTTTACAGATAACCTACATACTAACTCTATTTTATTTATTGTCGATATTATTTCATTTTTTCTAATCTAAATAAAATAATTTCGTTGTATGTCCGTAACTTGCTGGAATGACAACATTAGATAATTACGAGTGTGACACGCAATCAGCGCGCGGCTCACGTTGCGCGGTCACGCAAGGGTCGATATTAATTATTATTATTTCCCGTGATTTTTCACGGGTGTACGGCTAGTATTGTGAATAAGCCCAATCCAGGGCGTGCATGCAATAATAATTTCGCAGTCTTGCTGTAGTTTTTTATATTTTCTTTTTACTTATATTTTTTAAATAATTAATTGTTCTTCCGCAATTGGACCCTTTGGCCTGTTGAAGGGTAAAATTAAAATTAAAATTAAACAAAATACTCAATTGTTGTTCTTAAGTGGCAACAGGTCTACAAATAAATTTATTATATATTTTTTTACTTATGTAGGGATATATTCCATACATTCGTGTAATTCATTTTAGATATTGATGCCTGCTCAAAACAAAGCTCAAAGCAACTCCTAAATCTCCCCTGTTTCGAGTAGTGTCCAACCGAAACAGGACTTTCTAGCGAAACCGAATCTTCGGTATTTGTTTCAGTTTCGGCCGAAAGCGAAATCGAAACATTTTAGACATGTTAAAAATCTATTGTTTATTGAAATTTGACTTATTACTCCCTTTCTTTTAACTTGTTTAAGCGCCGAACCTGTTTCAACTAGTAAATGAGAAAGGGAGTATAATAAAAACTTGGTTTTTATGGGTTAATTTTTTTACACTTATACACACAGTTTATAAAACAAAAAAATATTGACAAATATGTTAACTACTTCTAGGAACAAAAATATGTCAATAATCAACACACTTACATTATACAGGAAGGACCTCATTAATTGTGTATTTTAATTGCCTTTACAATCACAAAATTCTTAAGACTAAATTTAACATTTATTCATTTATTGAGATCTTTTAATTGCAGTTAGTACTGATTAAGTATAATTAATAACTAGTAAAGTAACTAGCGAACTCAGCTGATGATGGCGGGTGACACACGAGCCACGAACTCACCCGAAGTCAGCCGAACGCAGAGTTTCGCTGCGGCCGAAGGTTCGGCAGATTTTCCGCCGAAACCGAAACTGATGCCGAAACTAGATTTTTTTGCCGAAACCGAAACCGTACCTTCGGTCGGTCTCTAGTTTCGAGACAAAGGAATGTTCAGCAAGACAGGATGCGGCATAATTTTCTCGAGTCAGTTAATTAATATTTCTGCTCAAACTCGGCAAGCTTCAAGGCGGCGTTGTTACAAATAAGAATGTATTTATAAAAGTCTTAAATATTTCTCTTGTTAAGTAATGTATTCAATTGGCATTTGCATGCTAACAATGCTAACAAGCGGGCAGACAGGAAAGGAGTCGCCGCATTCCACTAATCGGAAAGTAACAATTACTTGTTACGCTTAATTTAACTATTACTTACGATTTAACGATTACTTATCTGACCATCACAACATCAGCAGGAATGTGGTGCGTTCACGGGGACAGAAGGTGAATATATACTCGAGTATTGCGCTCTGCTCGCTAGTACAGTATTCAAACCTAATACACGAGTACCTAGATAAATAAACCTAGAAGGTCTGATAAAGATGACTTATAAAATAAAAAATAAATTATTAAAAACGAATATCATCCTTTACTAGAATAGTGACGTACATAGACAACACACAAGAACGAGAGACTATAAAAGAAGTGATATACCGCGGACTAATAGAGAGAGATATGGATATAATCTCCAATTGCATAAAGGAATTAAATAGTGTAGAACTATTCAATAAACAGCTGAAGGGACCTGTGTTGGGGAGGAGATAACTGTCTAACAAATCAATGTGCTGATATTTAATATGTGTACCCACTTATTTTATTTTATTTTCTGTCCCCTTACACCAGCATACGATTGCTCTTTGGGGACATCTTATTTAATTTTTAATGTTAATTAATACAAATGATTAATTAATGTGGTGGGATCATGTAAGAATATTTAAATAAAATAAATATTATTATTTTGTTTGTACCTGGTTAAATGATAATCAATTAACGCTAAATGTTGATAAAACGGTATATCTAACTTTTGTATGTTACAGTGATACACTACCTAAGAATACTATAATTAACATAAATAATAAAATAATAAAAAGAGTAGATAGTTGTAAGTTTCTAGGTATAAATATTGATAGCTGCTTAAAATGGGATGTACACGTTCAAGAACTGTTGAAAAAAGTTAGATATTTTCAATTTATTAGCTATAAGTTACGATACTTCACGGACTTTAAAGTGTTAAAAATGTTATACCATGCTTTGTTCGAAAGTACTATTAACTATGGCATCATTGCGTGGGGCGGTGGCTACAAAAACGCTATCAAACCAATATTCGATATGTAAAAGAGAATAATCAAAAAAATAGGATTAGGACAAAGTTTTGTATTAAATGTTAGACAACAGTTTGAAGTATTATTTCAATGATACAAGGGTCCAAAATTACTCAAACAATGTACTGTAAAAGTCCCTTATATACAGCTACTAAATACTTCAATCTATTACCCACCGAACTAAAAATTGTAACCGAAGTAAACGAGTCAACTAAAAAAAAAAAAAATGGATAATCGAAACACAAGAACATCTGATATCCTTATAAATGTATATTGTAATCATCATACAACTATCATTCGAGTCACTATTTTGAAAGCTAGGTATTGATATTAGTCACTAGTTACTAATTTATATTGTTTTTATTGAGTTTTAGTCGTGTATAAATCATTACACATGTCTAACTTCTCATCTTCCGAACCTAAGCACGGGTATATGTATATACCTTTATAGGATTTAATGTTTGTGTGTAATATTATATTATTTATTTATTTTTAAATAGAGATGTGAACACGGAATACGTGTCGCATCAATATTCTTACTATTTTCAAACTATGCTAAACGCTTGTGCTATGAAATTAGGACTAACTTGCTAGTCTGGAGTGGGGTTCGAACCCGCGACCTTTGGATCACGACGCCAGTGTCCTAACCACAAGACCAGTGAATGGTGAATGGTACCCACCACTTACCCAGGACCGTTCTAAGAGCAAAAGCTTCCATATCGGTCCTACTCAATCGTCTCCAGGTTGACTTTTTTTTCAACCAACAAGCAGGACCGTGCTGCGTATAAACCGTTGCGAAGCGGCACGGCCGCTCGAACAAAACCATTCACTGTCCCCGCCTCAAGATATGTCTTTATTAAAAAAGAACAAAATACATAATTATAATACAAGGAAAATATCATAAAAAGGAAAAAGGATCCCCAAAATAACAAAATAATAGAAGTGTAAATAACAAAATCAGAGACAAATCACAAGACCAACAAGCTACTTATATTTTGTACATTTTCTTTTGGGATTGACCACTGACAAATTCAAAACAGATGTGACAAAAGTATTAAAATTCGGCCAACTATAAAAAAATGCCTTTGTATCTAAATTATATTATTATATTTTCTTATATTGAATCATGTAAAAATGTTACCCATAAACCTCTTAGGTTTCCATTACTTTTTAAATAAAATAAAAAATAAAAAAATTTAATAAAAAATAAATATTGCATTGATACACAATATTCGGATTATCCCGCGGTCGTCTGTCGTCCCGAGCAAGCTGGAGCGCCACGCCCCCCTGGGCCGCGAACACTCACCGAGGGACTTGATGGATGAGGCGGTGACGTTGAGGCCGGCGAAGGCGTACACCAGGTGCGTGCACAGGTTGGGGTCTACGTCGTCCAGCGTGAAGGAGCCGCGCCCGGGCCGGTACACGGACCACGTGCCCACGTAGCACACCACCACCTTCTTGTGCGTCGGACCTGCGAACAGACAACTACATTACGGGCCGTGCACCAACTGCAACAATATTCTTAGGTTTTCACGGCCACTCAGAATCAATACCGTGCCGAAGTCATACAATATATCATCGCAATACAACACATCATGACTTCGGCACGGTATTGCAAGCCGATACTTAACCACAACACCAACATTCACAACAACACATCAGCCCTGATGATGGACCCTGCAAAGGTCGTAACAACACGGCATAATGCCCCAGTAAACACAAACTTGAAAAATTATAACAATATTTTCTTATGTACCAGACTAGACCCTGTAGTATCTACCACAACCGCGCAGCATCATTATACCACAGTATAGTAAAGCATACAGTATATTGTCTCGGCAGTAAACTTGGTTAAACACGCACCAGGGCTGCTCATTGACTGACTTTTTAGGGTTCGGGGTGCCATAAATTGACGTAAATGTATGCGCGGGAGCGTCTCACACTGCTTGCGTCCGTACGTTACTGCAGCCCTGCGGCGACCGCGCAAACCGAAGTACACAAGTAAAAATATACGATGAGATGCCAGAAAACATGAAGATTACAAATAAGATGAATAAATTTAAAAACAAATGCTATAATTATTGTAAAAATAGTATACAAGTATAGAGCATAAGAGGTATTATTAATTATAGATTGTACCATAGATTAGATTAGATGTAAATGTAAATATATATGTTATTATGGATAGCATATTGGTAATAGATTTAAGAATATAAAGTATTAAATACTAGTATTAACTAGAAACTACAAATATTAAATATAAATTAAATAAATACTATTAAATACAAACTTAAGAAATAAATGAAATGAAACATGCAAAAAAAAGACTAGAAGAATAGTGAGGAGCTTTCTCTTTTTACACAAACTAATAAATGGTACTATCGACTGTCCTCAACTACTAGGACTTATCTGCTTGCGTGTTCCGTCTCGCATAACTACAAGTCATGCAGGTTTTTCCGTGGAAACTGCAGCTACTAACTACATTTTCTTTAATTCCCTACTGCAAAGGCTTCCTAGACTAGCAAACAGATACGAGCAACTTGACGTCTTTGCCAATAGCAAGGTATATTATTCAAACATATATTAAAAGGTGTATTGAAAGATTATTAGTATTTGTCAAGTTGGACTTAAATAATTGATTTGTATTTGACTTTCAAAGTTTGTGCTATTGCTTTTCACTCTATATTATTACTTTTTTGTTTTTGAATTTCTATTATATTATGTTTTCCTTATGCTTCTGCATGTTATATACTTACTACTTGCTTTTTACTTTATATTATATTTATCTTTATATATTTGTACCTGTATTTTAAGTATTTTCTTTAAACTATATATTCTATTAATGTACACTTTATCTATATATTGTAAAAGCCCTACAGGGCGTTAATTGATAAATAAATAAAAATAAAATAAAATATAATAATAATGTAGGCGTGTTCTGAGAACACAGTTACTGGATTTTATCCCCAGATGATTTTTTTATTTATTTATTAATTAACACCCTACAAGGCTTTTACAAACAATAAGGTAAAGTGTACATTAAATTAATGAATACTTTTAACATTACATAGTGATTGCCTAAGAAATACAAACAAGACAAAATAATAATATAAAGTGGAAAGCAAATACATAGCAGTAGCACAATTCAAAAAGATAAATATAATCTATACTAATATATAAAGAGGTAAAATTTGTGAGTTAATAAGTTTGGATGTAGGAGGAAATCTCCGAAACTACTGATCATTACAGATCAGATAATCAGATTATAAATAATGTTGACAAATTCAAAACAGATGTGACAAAAATGCTAAAACTCGGCCAATTATAAAAAATGATTTTGTATCTAAATTATATTATTATTATATTGCTGTATTGAATCATGTAAAAAATGTTATCCATAAACCTTTTCAGGTTTCAATTATATTTTAAATAAAAAAATATAAAATAAAATAAAAAAATTGATGCTCGCTAATACGCAAATACGTAATGTAAAAAAATGTACATTTTTCTCTCATCTAAAATACACCCATTGTCACGCAAACTTCGTAACACTGGGATGATTATTGAAAAGTGTATAGTGAAAATATTTCAACGCGCGGTTAAGCTAAAACCCCAGGGTGATAATAATGTCAATTCTTTTATTTCCTGTTTCATTTGACGTGCTTTCGATCAGGTGAGATACAGCTACTAAATTTCCTTCTTACACAGCTTTGACAGCTACGAGTTGTTGAAAAAATAACAAACAGAAAGAATAATCAAATAAAATATAGGAAATTTATTAATCAATTAGAAAAGACATACAGAAAAATCAAATTAACGAAAAAATACTCTAGCTGCTACCGGGATTCCATGTGCAGTATTTATTAATTTAGTTATTTATTCATTTATAACCGATTTACGCGATTTTGCTTAGCGCGAAGTAATTTCAGTCTGAATTAATCGCGTTAACCGGTCGGATGCCGGCCGCACGTAACGCGGAGTGTGCCCTGTCTGCCGCGCAATTTCGCGCACGATTGCTGTTTTTTAGACACTTTTTTGTGATGGTTTTATTCGTGTAAAAATCAACAATAATCGCTAAGAAGTTGCAGTTTCTGGTTTATCAATATACAGATTTCAATAATTACTTATATTTCAATAATTACTTGTACAATAATTACTTATTCGTTAATTATGAAAATGAGTTACGAAATATACTGTCAGAAATGTACGCACATGTTTATCGAATAAAACCATGGAAGCAATAACACTAAATATATTGTATTTCAATATTTTAGTTCTAAATATATCAATGAATATATAAATACTTAATTTAAACATTTTTTTATTTCAAAATAACACTTTTTACTCCCTTTATATTATAACTCATGACGTCTGCTTGCTTGACCAAAAAACTTTGGATCGATTTTTAACCCTTTTCTCGTGATCCAATCGAGATAAAACTTTTTAAGCAGACTCGTGGCGACGATCAAGAAGATCTATCAAATTTTCGTTAAAAGAAATTAATAAATTTTTGGATTTTCAAATTTTGAATGGTTTTTCCATACAACTTACTAAGTTGTATGAAAATATTTCAACGCGTCTGGTCTTTTTTCTTATTTTAGTATAGTTTTGGATTTTTGGAATTTTTTTATGACTCCTTTTCCAACCAGTTTCCACTAGTAAATGAGAAAGGGAGTATAATAAAAACTTGGTTTTTACGGGTTACTTTTGAATTTAACAGATAGATAACACAATGAATGCGCGGTTCGAAGACGACATTTGGAATGATTTCTTGTCCGGTTTGCGCGGCAAATGAGGTTACTTGACAAATAGAACTCGTTCATTCATTCAAAAACTTGAGATACAACAAAGAATAAGCTTTAAAACACATAAACGCAGGTATAACAGGCCGAATTCGCATACGTGTCTAGGGAGCGCAGATCTGCGCTCCGGCACACAGAGGGTACAAAAGTTTTCGCGCAGATCTGCGCTCCGGCACCCGACCGGTTAAACGAGATTTTCTGATGATCGATGCAGCCAACGGAAAACGCTGTTAGTTTTACAATTCGCCGAGGACAATTATTCCGGTTTTGACCACCAAACAGGTGATTTCTTTCGCTGAGTCATGACTGAGTTTTTGCTCGACTATCTTCTGAGGAAACCGCAAAAACACCGCAGGCATCCGCAGAGTACGAGCGGCTCCGCAATCAGCCGCCGCACAGTGGGGCGAAACCGTAATTTGAGGGACTTAGGGACCAACTTTCTTTTTTTACTTTTTTCTTTATGCGGATGGATACAGCTCATTAACCTTATCAATAGTTGTCCTATGAAACTTTTTCCTAAACTTTATAGTTTGGGCAAAAAAAAAAAGTTTTGTATTTTTTGTACGGAGCGGATCAAATAAAATTAAATTTCTGCTAAGTGGTGACTGACCCCGCTTTGAAACCCTTTTTTTCTCATACCTTGTCTAGTCTACCATCGTTTGATGCTATGAACGTGTACATAAACTTGCAACTCTACCAGATAAATGGATCGAAAAAATAAAAAAACCTATATATTTATAATATTATTTTTTATTTTCTTAATTTCTTTTATGTCAAACTAAATATGAAATAGTGAGTACAAGTACATTATAACACAAATAATCAACAAAAAACCCAACAAGATTAGACTAAAAACTAACTAAATGAACACTTAATAATACTAACTAAAACTATTAAGTTTAGGAATAAGTTTCATAGAACAACTATTGATAAGGTTAATGAGCTCTATCCATCCGCATAAAGGAAAAAGTAAAAAAAGAAAGTTGGTCCCTAAGTCCCTCAAATTACGGTTTCGACCCACTGTGCGCCGCGCCAATCATAGGGATACATGGATACAATGCAGGTTTCGAAAAAATCCGACTTTTATACAAAAAAAATTAAAAAATTGGAAGAATTTTTTGTTTTGATATGGGTGTACCAGAGCTAGCAGCAGAAACTCGGCCGGTAGATTTCTGACAATGTTATGAGTCTAAAATGTTCAAGCAACCATGGCCTAATATCAAAGTTTGCATTTTTTTCAATATTTCTGACTTATTTTTTGCAAAAAGTTGAACTATCTTTACAGTAACTTATATCTATTATAAAAAATTCATTTGCTTCAATACAACTTAAATAAAATGATAAAAACCTTGTAAAAAATAAAGGTTTTTATCATTTAATTCGACTTGTATTAGAGCAAATGAATTTTTCATAATCGATACAAGTTATTGTAATGATTGATATAATATTGACAAAAAATGCAAACTTTGATATTGCATATCTCCATAACTATTGATATTAGGTCATGGTTGCTTGAACATTTTAGACTCATAACATAGTCAGGAATCCACCTGCCAAGTTTCTGCCGCTAGCTCTGTACACCCTGTATATCCGATATATATCAATAAAAAATTGTCCCCTTTTGCGCACGTCGATTGACACAAACTCAAAATAATGAAGAATTTTTTTTTTTATTTTGTACATGAATTATTATTATTTATTAAATACATAAATGAATTGCATATTGAAAAAGCTAATATATGCAATTATTATATACAGGGTTATTTGGAAAACGTTAACAACCTCGCAGGACTATATTCCTGCGTTGATTATGAGTCGAAAATGTTGTAGCTATCATGATCTAATATCAATAGTTATGGAGATATGCGACATCAAAGATTGAATTTTTTTCAATATTTCTGACTTATTTTTTGTAAAACAGACTATCATTACAGTAACTTATATCGATTACGAAAAATTCATTCGTTTCAATACAAGTTAAATAAAATGATAAAAACCCTGAAAATTTTCCAAATGGAATGTTTTCCAATTAGAATTCGAAGGTTTTTATTATTTTACTTGACTTGTAGTATTAAAGGGAATTAATTTTTCATATTCGATATAAGTTACTATAATGATAGTCCAACGTTTTATAAAAAAAGAGTCAGAAATATTGAGAAAAAAAATGCAAACTTTGATGTCGCATATCTCCATAACTATTGATATTAGGTCATAATAGCTTGAACATTTTCGACTCATAATCAAGGCAGGAATATAGTCCTGTGAATGGTACCCACCGCTTTCCCAGGACCGTTCTAAGAGCAAAAGCTAGGAATATAGTCCTGCGAGGTTATTAAATGTTTTCCCAATAACCCTGTACAACTGTATACAGCGTATATCAAAAAAAACAACCGTAGCATTTTTAAAAATTTAACTAGCGCCATCTGGTAACGACCGCAGAAAGTTTTTTTTGATATACTTATATCAAAAATAAAAATCAAGTCATAAATATCATGATATATATTATGATAGACATCCACGGATATCCTGATGTAATGTAAAACGGAAGGTCAAAATAATGAAGTTCCAAAAAATTTTAAATTCTTGTCAATTGCATTTATGACAGAGTGAAAAATGAAGGTGTTAGGAAAGAATATAGGTAAAGCTGATCTTAGCATGATTCATCGAGTCAAAAAAGGCTCCCTCAGACGGTTTGGGCGTGCGAATGAGGAAAGAATGGTAAGAAAAATACATGACGCGAGTGTTGACGGAGCCAGAAAGAGAGGGCGGAAAACGTGGCATGACCCGATCAACCAGATACTGGAAGATGGTCCCGTTAACAAATCATTCTTTGAACGGGGGAAAATTGATTTGTTTGTTAGAATAGATAATGGATAGTTAGTATGCGTCCGGTCTGATGAAGACACAGTGGTATCGAAACCGGTAGACGTAGAGTTACTATAGGTCGACCACAATCAAAAGATCATTCCCTAGCTTTGTCCGCTAAGAAGAGAGCGGGGGAAAGTTGCCTGGCAAGCCCGTATTAGCCTCAATATGATTTTCCAAATAAATATATATTTTTAGTTTAAAAAAGGTTACTTACTTACTAGAAAAACTTCTTTTGTGTTGTTGTGTGCATCGTAACAAAACACATATTTTTTGCGCACATTCTTTTTTTTACCTATAGTTAAATAGTTAATACAAACTTATCGAATTAAAATTAATAAATAATAATGTTTCTACCGACCAAAGCTTCGATATTTTTTAACAAAGTAGGTATAGGTCCTTTCATACAAGCTTGCAATTGAGTTAGTGTGGGTACAGTGCGTAATACGCGCATTGTTTAGATGTGTTAAGTTTGCAGATACGAGAAGGGCGTATCCGTAAACTCAACACAACGAAACAATGCGCGTATAACGCGCTGCACCCACACTAACTCAATTGCAAGCTTATATGAAAAGGCCTATTCTAGAGTGCCACCACTATAACTTGGCGTGCGAGGGAGGGCGCCCCTGTCGCGAAACAGAAGTTGCCAGGTTGTAAATTTATTACACAATACATAATGTACAGAATGTCCGGTGACCGGTGTCGTATTATGTACCGGCAGCACTAAAGAAACCATGCAGTAATGGCGGCCGTTCTATCTGTGTAACTGTCAGACGGTAATATCGGTCCATTATTCGCTTTTACAGCTTCGCAAAACTTTAATACTTCATTGGCAATTGTTCTTGCTCCATCCCGGACTGTTTAGGATGTTTTGGAAATAATAATTCAGTGTATATTGCTAATCAAGATGTCACAGCTCCCGACTAAATACAAAATTGAACTAAATGACAGGGCGAGGAGTTATCGCCGGGTGCGGGCGGGGCGGGTTTTAGTTCCAATCCTGCCACACGAAGAGTTGCGTTGGGCAAGCAATAGTGTCATCTTGCTGGATTTTCGCGCAAATCAAATTCGCGTTACGCGGGTTTTTCTGTATTGTCGAATGAGAGAAATGACAGTTAACGGAAACTCTTACCGGCGCAGATTAAGCGGACCAAGGAAGCGGAAACGTCAAGCATAGTCAGCATTGGGACGTGATGAAAGCCCCACCTGGATTTGAGTATTGTCAAAAGACCGGAACGGATACCGTTCGACGAAATTCAACATCACGGAAACAAGCTAACGACAGAGTTTACCAACACAGTGTGATGACAAATTAACTTACGCGAACCATGCTTACATTAGCTTCACTTGTTTCTGTCAGTCTCCATGTTGACATTTTATCTACTAACAAGCAGGACCGTGCCGCCAGATAAAGCCATTCACTGTCCCCACTCTGAGAGAAGTCTTTATCAGCAATAAAAAAAAGCATAATTACGGAAAAGCAGATACGGCATTATATATAGACACATATTACAAAGAATACAACCAAAATGATAAGAAAACCAAAGAAAAGCAAAAAAACAAAATATAGTTATATACAACAGAGGATAACCAAGAAAAGAAACAAATTAAAGATACACGAATCACTTATTAATCAAAGTTTTGTAGGGGAAATTAGTTAATGATTGCGCTAGTTTCCTACCAAAGTGATCTTGTACGCTGTAATATTAAGACTAAAATGTAGAAAATTACATTACGTGAAAAAATATTTTTTTTACAAACCACGCTTATATTTAAATGTAATAAAACGTAAAAAAAATATTTTGCCTCACTCTCCAAATAAAAGCGCGGGCGCTCTCC
Source organism: Agrypnia vestita (assembly GCA_016648135.1). Taxonomy (NCBI): domain Eukaryota; kingdom Metazoa; phylum Arthropoda; class Insecta; order Trichoptera; family Phryganeidae; genus Agrypnia; species Agrypnia vestita. The sequence goes on along the minus strand of JADDOH010000667.1, from coordinate 22,752 downwards.
TTCCATGGACAACAGAATTCTGTAATCTACATCACTATCGTGGTTCACCCACCATGGTTCTTGAATTTTTTTTTTCATGTAATTTATTCACAAAATTGAAGACGCTTTGGGGGATCAATTCTGTGAGCGAAAGGAACAACCGAAGTCAAAAAATGCACGTTTTCAGGAGAGCCAAAACAAAATGGAGTTATTCCGTTTGTTTATGAAATATCTCTTAAAGCCGATGTTATTTTTATCTAATTTTTGCACCAACAGTTTTGTTTTTTGCACAAGAACGTTGTACCAAGTTGGCTAATGGCGTTGTTGTGACTAAATCTTTCAAATAATTAATTATGTCATTTGTCCTTACTTACTTACCATCACGCCGTTTCCCCGTGGGGGTAGGCAGAGAGGATAGAGCGCCATACAACTCTCGCCTCATCCACATTCATACATCTTCGCATGCGAGCTCGTCGGTTGTTGAGGCTTCTAACGGGACCATCTTCCAGTATCTGGTTAATCTGGCCATGCCACGTCTTTCGCGGTCGCTCTCTCTTTCTGGCGCCATCAACACTTGCATTATATATCTTTATTACCTACCATTATTTCCTCATTCATTCGCTCAACATTCCCAAACCATCTGAGCGACCCTTTTTTAATTCTATTAGTTACACTCATTCCTAATATGTTCATTATTTACTCTATCGTAAATGGATTTGCCACACATACATACGTCTGAGGGATCTCATCTCCTCTACGTTCATTCTACTTTTGTTCCTCTTCTGCCAGCTCCAGGCTTCACTTCAATACATTAGTGTCGGTACCAGAATTCCATTACGTACCGCTAGTTTTGCCTCGGTAGACATATTTATATTAGAAATTATTGCGTTCAAAGCACCGTTCACCTTATTCCCGCAGTCACTATCCTCCTTTTTCTAATAGCCGCATTTTATTACTCCCTTTATATTAACTCGTGGCGTCTGCTTGCTTGCTTGCCGTCAAAAAAAACTTTGGATCGATTTTTGACCCTTTTCCCGTGCAATCGAGCTGAAACTTGGCAAGTAGACTCGTGGTGACGATCAAGAAGATCTATCAAATTTTCGTTAAAAAAATTTAATAATTTTAGTATAATTTCGGATTTTTAGAAATTTTATTGGTTTTTTCAAACTGGAATCATTAGAAAAGTTTGATTAGCAGCGACGGCCCGATAACGTCGCGGAATATTTTCTAAATTTGAATTACTCCGTCAGTATACATAATAGGTACTTCACTACGAATTTCGAAAATCTGACAAATGTTTTTAGAATTTAATCTTCAAAGAATGAAGTGTCTTATCAAAGCTCAAAACATCTGACATTTTAGAAATATATTAAATTACTGTAAGTTTAGTGTTATGTTATATGTTTTAAATCGTCTTTAATTGTTGTTATATTTTACAAAGAAAGGGAGTATAATAAAAACTTGGTTTTTACGGGTTACTTTTTTTTATTTTCTGACTCACCTAATTTTTCCTTGCTAGCTGCATATTTAACTCAAAACTCGATTTTATCGACTCATTCCAATGTTCCTTTCGCCCAGAGAATTGTCCGGGAAATAAAATTTAGGGTGGATCAAAGTGTAGGGGATCAACTGTCCGTGGGATCAAGCGGCGGGGACGAAGTGTCGGGATCATTCGCCAGGGAACCGCTTATTCCAATATTTGGTCTTACGTTTGAACTAAGAGTTTTCGCGATCGATGGTCTGCCGTCGGCATGATCGTCTGAAGACTTCACACTTTCTGGATTCTGTTCTGCACAGGTGAGCCTGGCATTCCGCAGCACCGTGTGTTCATGTGATTCATGACCATGGGCGGAACCAGCTAATGAGACATGGGGGAGCAGACACATTAACTATTTTATGATTCACATTCGTTAAGTGTTTTCCAGGAAATTTGTTCAAAATGCTTATTTAGTTCCATATTATATTATATGAGGAGCTTAGGAAAGCCAAAATTAAGATGGAGTGACAACGTCCTCAAAGACATCTCTGCCTTGGAGCTTCGGAACTGGAGAGAGCTGGCACTAGACCGAGATGAGTGGAGGAAGATTATTGAGGAGGTCAAGACCCACCAAGGGTTGTAGTGCCAAGAGTGATGATAATGATGATTATATTATATGAAGGATATAAAATTAGGGATTGCTCCCGGGCATTTCAGTACTGGGAAACTAAACCCATTCCCCAGGAATTCCGGTATTACTAAAAGATAAACTAATTTAAATTAAAAAAAATTAACTATTATGCTCGTAATGCTGTAAATCCTGCTTTAGCCGCCAATGATTTGAAAGGTAACAATTTATTTAAGTAAATAACCAACATTTCGCTAAACTTTTACAATACGTAAATACAAAAAACACAAATAAATTTCTCTGGAATATATGAAACCTAAGTACACCCTATCGGACATTAGTTTTTAAAAACAATTGCCACCTCAGTTTTCCTTTTAATAATAATATAAATATTTAACTTTTTAATATGGATATTGCTGAGTTTGCTACCAAATAGTGTACATTGCTGCTTTTGCTATTTACATAATTGGATATTGCTGTCTTTGCTACGATGTTTTAGTCTGAAATCCATATCTCATTTTAGTGTGGAGCGGCCATTTTGTCACGTGACACATCCTTGGAGGTTGGTTGGTTGAAGTGGATATTGCTGCCTTTGCTTTTAATAATGATTTGGAAGGGATATTTTCTATAAAATCTCAAATTTAGTAGGTACATTCAAAATTAGTAATCGGCGACTGCTTTCAAAACTTTCAATTTTTTTTTGATATTGCTGCCTTTGCTTTTATACCCCTCATATGGCCTAACACATGATTTTTATTTATTAATTAAAAACGTATTGTAGTATATAAACATTAGTGACTTAATTTTTTTTATGACAAACTTGTTGCACAGTTATTTTAAACTTTAGGTTCACTGTATTTTATATACTTTTGTACACGAAGTTTCTGCTACTAGTTAATTACTTATATATTTGTTCACTTTATACAAATTTTCGGAAATGGGAAAATCTAGAATTAAACATTGAATTGGAAAATATATAACCTTTCAAAATGTATCTAAAATAATGCCCCCCTGCAATCACGAGCCCAATAATCCTGGTGCGCCACTGCTCATATTACGTTACAATCAATATTATTAGCGAATATTTTAGTGTTGCGTGTGCTACGTTGGAAAATAAATTTCAAAACACTAAAACATTTATTGTACATTAAAAAATATATTTCTAAAAATAAGTCTGTTTTGTTGTTAATATTAAAGAGAAAGGTGTTCTATCCTCTCAGATCGGCGCCACAAGGGCAACTCGTGACAGTTATTATAGTAATTAGTACATATTAGTAATACCCAAGAACTTGTTACCTGTGAGCCCGCTAGCATATTGCGGCGAAGTGCTTATCCAAGATATAGCGAAAAACAAAACAGAAGCGATTTTGAACATTTTTCAACACTAAAATACACTTAAAACTGTCAAACAACGCACAAGAACTTTACTTAAAACAGTTTGAGGTATTCTTTAAGATTAATAACAGAAAAAATACGACATTCTAATGGTCCGACCTGCTCGGAAAACGAACCAACTCACTGACGACTGTTCAATTTGAACCAAATGTCAAAATTGTCTTATGAAAACTAAAACTTTTTAACTCGTCAGCAATACAACGACACTCGACGAAAAGAAACGATTGTGCTTTTCTAAATTATCATCATGTAGCATCGCAAATGAAACATTTTGATTCGGTGTCGATACTGAAGGCACGTAAATCTGTGGATTTCCAGAACTGTAGTTGATACGGCGGAAAAATTTACTAATGTTTTTTTTAAAAGCTCCATTTTATTTGTACGGTCGTGAAAGTTACAGCAAATGACTGATACGCACTTCGATGAGGTGTTTGCATTTTAATAGCTGTTACCTGTTTGGTTGCGTGTTCTCGGTAGTGCGAGGGCACGAAAGTAAGGTTGTTGGCTGTTATGAATAAACAGTTATATTTCGCGGAGAATCCAAGCGATAATGAGCCTTGTGGAATCGACGTTATGTCACGTGTTTCCATGCTCGAAAAGCGCTTTTAATGACGTTAGTATGCACGCTAGCCGACCGTATGTGAAATGACAGTTAATTCAAGATGGTGGAAAGTTTTTCGTAGTATTTGAATTTTAACAGCCATTTTTTGATGCTTTATAGAAGATAAATTCTATAATTATTCGTAAATGAGACGTAATATTAAATCTAATAAGTTGTAATATTATTAAAAGGAATCTGAGGCAACGAAAAGTGCTCGAATATTGTCTTTTTTAAAACCACTAAATTAACTTTTATAAGTAGGGTAATTTCATTTTTTTTAAATAAAAAAATCTTATAGTCCGTCTAAGGCCCGGTTGTTTCAAGTTCGATCAAAGTAAGCGGTCGATAAAAGCATAGATTTTTACGAAAACGGATCGTCTGATTGGTGGAGAACGTAAAAATCTATGCTTTAAAAGAACGCTTACTTTGATCGAACTTGAAACAACCGGGCCTAACTTATCTGAAGAATGGCCAAATTTGGAACTAACGACGCCATCTTGGATTATCTACAGCTGACAGACCTTTGTTTACAGAGGGGTTCACGACTGTTTCGATAGTTCTTTAAGAAAATTTTAGATTGTCACCATGCCAAAACCATTGAAAGCGGTGTTCGGGAAATAATCTTGAAAATGCACACGTTTTTTGAAGAGGAACAACGTCTAAAAGCCCCAATTATACCGTTTGATTTTGTTCATAGACTTATTGCCGCCACTTCAGGTTAGTGCTGCCATGCAGTTATAATGATTTTCCCATACTTAGTTTTTTATTTTACTATTATACAATTTCTTCAGGTATTTCTGAATCGGCAATTTACAAAATAGTTAAAGAAGGTAAAGTGGCCGTGGAAATGGGCATTAAAATATCTACACCCGGAAAAAAAAGAACAAGGATAAGTGGAAAAATTGAATTAGAAGCCGTAAGATGAGAAAAGTTTTAGAACATATTTTATTCGATAATTTTTTACATAGAATTTTTATTATTTATACTTTTTATTACATAATTCATTAACGAGTTCATTTGTATGAACATCTTTTTTCAAAAATAAACTTTTTTATTTATGCACATTAAAGACTGGTTGCATCAACTTACTTTATAGCAATAGTTCATTTAAAGCATAGATTTTTACGAGAGCGAGTTGTTTGATCGGTGGAAAATGCAAAATATCTATGCTTTGAACGAAAGATTACTATAAACCAAGTTGATACAACGGCCCTAAACCGATTGATATCCTTAGGTGTTACTGAGTTAAACATGGTGGTCATGATCATTAGGTATGAGACACCGAATAAAACCGGCGCCACACTGCGCGGATCTTCCGCCGCGTCTCTTCTGTCGTGGAACATCGCTACATTTCTTTCCATACAATATGCGCTTATTAAACACACTACGCGGATGATCGGTCGATCTATTTGCTTTGCCGATTTGGCGCAACGGAAAAAACGCGGCGGAAGATCTGCGTAATGTGGCGCCGGCCTAAAAGAATTATTATTGTTTGTTTTTTTTTCCTGAAAATTGTATTATTCTTTGATTTTTAACGCCATTTTGTGACGTTGAGTATTTTACGAATGTATATTTTGATAAATTTATTTGTACGTTAGTTTACATTTTTTGTTTTTTATCGTGTCGTATACTGCTTAATAACTTGTTTAAGAAAAAACGAATTTGCATAAAATTCCCTACAAATGAGATAATTTTTAGACTATGGGCAGTACCACAACGATTGGGACGCCCTCCTTTATTCTCCAGATAAGTTGGACGGACTATAACTCTGGCTTAGAAAATAACTTTAAGAATTTTTTTTTTTTAATATGTATATTAACACTAAAAAACGATTTTGAAAATCACGATTTTAAACATCCACCAAAACGCTTATTTTCGCAAGTGATGTTGGGCATAAATTTTTAAGTCATCTGACGTTTAACACGTAATAGCACATACGCGTATTTAGACGTTCATTTGTTTTTTTTGAAAAACAAGCCGACTTTTTTGTATAGTGCGTCCATAATGTCAGGGAAAAAGTTTTGTGGATATTGTATGGTATGTAGAAATTCATTCCTGAAAACTGAACCCAACATTAAAGAATCAATTTTCGGTATGTTATCAGATTTTCCTTATGAAAATCTGTCCTCCTTCGGCCCAATAGTTTTTGAGATATTTCGTCCACCAGTCTAGGGTTTTCTAGAAAAACATGAAAGAATGATGAAATTTGTTATTTATTAGCAATTTGGAACCAGTTTGCTTTCAAAACTAGAGGTTTTAAAAGATTTATTACGATTAGTAAAAGACTGTAAGGTTTAATAGTCTTTAAAATGCTGGCAATCACCGTCCACAAACAGCAGATTGGCTTTATAATATGTGACATAAAAAATCGGAATTAATCCTGTCTCTGCATGGCCGAAAAGTGCGTGTAATCTCTCGCATGGTTTGGCGCGTAAACACGCTCATGGTGTTTAAAAAGCTAGAGGACTATTTTAACAAAAATTAGCCAACTGTGACAGCAACACAGTCAAAAGTAGAAAAAATTATGTTTCTCCATAGACAATCGGCAATATTCTACACAATGTGGTAACTTCATTCTGCCTGCAAAGCTTCTGTCAGTCGGATGCTCGTGAGTTGTGAGACTCAAAATATTACGATTTCTTATTATAAAATGACGACAAATTTAGTATTCATTGTACAAGAAATGTAATTAAAAATATTATAGAACATTTTATTATTTATTAAAACACAAATCTGATTGGGGTCCGTTTGTACCCCACTCCGATCCCCGACCCTATTTTCGGTTGTCCGGTGCCAGAACGTTAATATCGAGGGTGGAAAGCCAAAGGGCGTTGGTGATTATTTCGAACTTTATAGAAGAGCAAAACAATGTTGCCAATCTGATTTTGTCAATATTTCCTTTATTATATTATTAAATGATTTTCCATATTTGTTTTGGATTGATAAATATGAAAATCATTTAATAAACAAATTTTTGAATTTGAATAGTTTTAAATAGCAATAATTATTCTGAATTTTCTAACCATCTTTTGGCTATGGATCATTCTTTTGATATTAAGGCGCCATAGTACATGATTCACGTTTTTGCTGTCTGGAGAGTCAATTTAGTGTAAAGTTTTCGAATCTTATTGCCTATATTGCAGCTAACCATGCATTCAATCAATTTTATTATGAAAGGTTCATTTACTATTAAAGCATTTGTTTAAAAAAAGTTTAAAAAATACTTTGTTATTATCACAAAAAAAATTTAATCCCGAAGCCCTATTTAATCTTTCTAGCAATAGAGTTATCTTTGGTACACTTTTTCTCGAAATATTTCCACGTAAAGACCGTATATTTTTTTAATAAATTGAATAAAAGAAGTTCAAACAGAAAGTTTGGGGGAAAATATATAATTATTTTTGGGTAGGTTGTTAAATACAACGTTTACAAAAAGATAAAAATTCACTTTCCGTCTCCTATATTGCAGCATCCAAAAAACCATTAAAACATTGATTATTTTAATTAAATTTTACATGCGTACTAAGAAAATTTCACTGTCATTAATATAAAAATATTCAAAATTTTCTACCTCATACACAGAAATTTGAATTAATTAAATCGTATAGTCTGTTAAAAGATCATTTTTCTTTCAAATCAGTCGTTGGTTGGACACCAACTACGCCAGTCGTCAGGTTACGCTCCCGCTAGTTTATACGAATATATCTTAAAATGCTGCGTAAACTTTGCCTGAGTGTTAATAAAGGGAAGATATCCGTATAATGAATGCATTTTAGAAATCCCATATCGCGGGGACAACGGTAAATGCAGAAAATAACTGTTAAATGTATTAAAAATACTTGAATTTGAATGTCGCCATTTTTATTTTTTACAACTGTCAAATTTTGTTTGTTTTTGCGGGCTGATTCTGGTGTTTTTTTCCATTATTCTTATCTGTTTTCTTGAAACAATATGATATATAGACTTTGTTCTGTATATACACTGAATTTTTGTCCTTTCTTTTACCTGCAAACAATATTTTTAATGAAATAAGATACTCCGTCTATTTCTTTACTCAACGGTAATTGTCATTTTTTCACGAAATAGTGATGTGAAATCTTTTGAACCGGCATTTTTTTTTGTGTTTTTATTTTAACTGATAAATTTTCAGTAAAACGATATAATATTGTTTTGAGTTTGTTTGTTTTGATGTTTTGTTTGAAAAATTTTCAGTAAAACGATATAATATTGTTTTGAGTTTGTTTGTTTTGTAAAATATTTTCAATTAAGAGGTCCTAGTACACGATTTTCGTATTTGCCGTCGGGCGCAGAGTTGCCAACGTAGGCGATTTTTCGCCATTTAGGCTACTCAGAAAGAGAATCGGCGACGAAAAAATCTAAAAGGCGACTGGTCGCCTACTAGGCTACTTCAGAGACAAGTTATTTAAATCAGCCGAATCGCAAATAATTAAGAAAAAAAATACAATTACCTTTGTGTAATGCTGTCATTGAAAGAATTTTAAGCGTAATGGGGACAATTAAAACAAAATTAAGGAATCGCCTGCAACTACCCATGCTGATCGCTCTTCTTAGAATTCGTACCTATATGAATGTAAGAGGTGTGCTGCAACAACTTTCAACCAAGCAATCACATGGTAAGTTTTCACGCTGGTAGCAAAATGTACGTCTCCGGTGTTTTTAAAATGGTACTTACTTTACTTTCTTTTAACGAACATTACGGTTTTTTATATTAGGCTTAGGCCTATTTATCAACACATTATAAATATGTTATAAATAAATTGATAAAAATTACATTTTATTTTATTCATATTGATATTTTGGCGTTTGGGCTACTTTAGGCTACTTTATGTATAGGAAACGGCGATATTAGGCCAAGCGCTGTTGGCAACTCTGGTCGGGCGACTAAATTGAACATATAAACTTATTAAATCATTTTGCAAAACCCGATTATTAATTTATCCTCCGGCTATTAAGGAACCGTTTATATGCTCCATTTTTGTCGTCCGTCGTTATATATTTTTATTTATTGTGGTCAATTGTCGATATTTTTTATGAATCGTTTTACCCCAGTTCATATAATCGGATCTTATGAATCCTTTTTTTTCCTTTTATAACATCTTTATATGTTGTATTATTTAAATACCCTGTTTTAATGAATCGTTTTGTTTTCGTTTATATGTTCCGTTAATCGTTTTTTATTATACTTTTTAAATAATCGTGAGCCATGCACTGATTGCGTGTCACACTCTAATTATATAAAGTTGTCATTCCAGCAAGTTACGGATAGACAACCAAATTATTATATTTAGATATTTGAGGTTACATTTCTGTAAGTATGAGTTTTCATTCTTTTCATAGAATTCAATACAGTAATAGACAATGATCAGTGTAGATTTATACAACTCAATACTTTGAGCATCATTAATATATAATTTGTCTTTATTTTAGTTTTTAAATATTACTTCTACCGCATACATGCATGAATGTTTTTTATAATCGTTTATTATGGTCAGTTGTTGATCTTTTCAAATAATCGTTTTTCTCCAGTTTTCAAAATCAGATTTTATGATTTATATCTTTTGTTATTATGTTTATTAATCATAAGGTTTTACGTTTATATGTTCCGTTTTTGATTGTTATTTAAGTAACTTATGTAGAATATTAAAAATAAATTCGCTTCAATACAAGCAAAAAAAAGTTTAATCATTTTGCACTATCACCCTTCAGAAATTTGATAAATATATAATACTTTATAAAGTTAATCTGTGCTATTCTGAAAATATTGGGATGTCAGATCTTTATCCCAATCTTGACAGGTATGTATAACAATATATTGACACTAATTTCGATGTTTTAAGTTTGGCATGTTTGAAATAATTAATGAATCAATCAGAAAGCCCTAAAACGTAAACAAATGTTAATGTATTCACAATTACGAATAATGATCTTTCTAATTGATTGAATTCATTAATTTCAAACCTGTCAAACATAAAACGTCAAAAAAACGGCATCACAATGTAATACAATAACTGTCAAGATACAGAAATAGCAATGTTGCTTAGTTCAGAATACGGATGATTATCATTTTATTTGACTTTTATTATTGCGAATTAATTTTAGATATTCGATATAAGTTACTTTCATGAAAGTCTTACGTTTTGAAAAGATAATTCAGAATATTTTTATTTCTATATTCTCTTTATACTTAACCATATTTTCATGGGTGTACGACTGTATAGTAATTAATAACAACTTTTGCGTGACCGCGCAACATGAGTTGAGCGCTGATTGCTTGTCACATTCTAAATATCTAAAGTCGTCTTTCCATTAAGTAACGGACAGACAACGAAAATATTATTATTATTATTATTTTGTCTTTATTCTACTTTTTAAGTATAACTTCTAACGCACATACATAAGTACACGCATAATTTTTTTAAATGGTTTTTATTTGAATTATTTAACATTGATATTAGACAAAATGTTATAAAACAATAAAAAATATAGTGAAAATTCACACACGTCATACAATTTTTCAACGCTAAAGAAAAAATAATAACATATAATATAAATAATATATTACATGTAATGGAGATCTTAAAAAAATGTTTTTCTTAAAAATCAGAAAAATAGCATAAAAAAGCAAATTTTGAGTGAAATTTCAGAAAGAAACAATATCCATTGCATGGTCGGCTTTGTCACATCTCTAATATAAGGATCGAATAATTATTGTACAGAAAAATTTCGCCAAACTTGCAAAACTTACGTTCATGTAGAAAGGGTTACGTATGTAGCACTACGCAGTTAAAAGGTCAGGCGTTAAAGTTTGCACATTTCTATTTCGTTTTATAGTATTGTATATTTCGAGCTATCGTTTTTTGTGCTTAAATAATACATGTTTGAGCGAAACTAGCGCCATTTTTAGCGGGAAGTGATTAAACTAATGCCAATATTGAAAGTATAAGAGCCTCTTAATAAGAGTTTACAAATTTTGCATACAAATTATACAGAATCACAGTTTGATAAATTAGAAATTTTGGAAATAAGAAAAAGTCTTAATAGTAAATTGAATATTATAAATAACCTGGTCCTTTTTACACATAGTTATCTTTTAAATTTATTTTCATGCTAAGTAGGCACTTTATTATTGTTCATTTTCCATATATCACTTTTTTGATATTTTGATTGTCTATACTTTGACTTTTGAGAATTGTATTCTGACGATGGGGCCATAGGCCTTGAAACGTGTTGATATTTTCAATACAAAAGTGGTGAAAACTGAGTTGATTTTATTAATTATATTGTTTTGCTGTTTTTGAAGAAGAAAATACATTTTTATTTGTTATTTCATATTTTTTATTAAACAAGTCTTTTTACATTCATAGTTTATATAGTTAAAGAGTAGAAAAATTCCAAAGAAAGTCTTTCAAATCAAGTGATCCACTTGATACATAAGACGAGGAACTCAAAAATTTTCACTCAATATCTTCGGCAAAAAGATGAAACTTACGGATCTGATGACAATTAAAAAAAAATAGTCACCAACAAATTGGATTTCGCCGTGGTATCACACCGAGTAGATTTAAACACTGCCATCCGATGTTTGAGAACTCCGACTCATCAAGGTTTCAACACGCATCTCAGTTATTTTCTTCTCTTCATATAAATAACGTTTAATTATTATTACAATTGGGCGTAGTTATGCAGAAAGCATTCGACTCAAAAAACATGTAACTGAGAAAACGGCGTCTAAAAATGTGAACCTACAAAATACCTAATACGTCGATATTTAATTGGCGGTCCCTATTTATACTGTCGAATCTGCAAAAATTCGATTTTCTGTTTACTAACTTAAACTATCCGATTTACTTTAAAAAATTTTTTTTTAAAACTAAAACCCAAATTTTATTTAACACTCCAAAAATACAGAGTAAATTGGATGTTTTAAGATAGTAAAATGAAAAAAGAAATTTTGCAGATTCGACAGTATATGAAACCAAACAAGTTTAATAGTTAGTTTAACAATGATGACCTTGATATGGGTAAGAAAAATATTGAATTTACGTAAAACTATATCACTTGGACATTTTCGGCATATAAAGATATAGTATTGAGCTGTCCAAATCCGTACATAACTCATTTTCAACTACGTCCAATTTTCAATCGATGATTCGCTTTGATATAATACATATTCCATGCTTTACTTTGAAAATTTTCACTTAATGACAAATCACAGACCCGATGATGGTGGTGTGCCGACAACTGCGCGCAAGACATCTGCACGCCATTAAGGCGCAAATGAATTGCGTGCATTAATGAATTCCCGTGTATTTCTATTGTTAGAACACAAAAACCTGAAAAACAAGTAATAATTTAGGTAAAAAAAATATTGTAGTTTTGTCTTGTGCACTGTTTTCAGCACTTGTACATTCTTTTTTCTTTTTTATCTCTTTTTATATTTTCTCTCCTATGAAATGCTTAAATATAACCTATAAGTTAACATGTAATTTATATAGCGGACCAGGCCCGGCACTAACAACCTGGTTTACGTTGGAATAAACATTATTATTATTAATTGTCTATGCACTGTTATCGGGGTTGCACTGCGCACTTTAGCCTTGTGCCCAGTTACGTTGCGCGCAATTGTCGGAGTGCCGGCGACAGTCTACGACCTGACAAAAGGACGTCATTAGACATTTTTTACATTATTTATGTTGAAAGATGGAAGCGTCTTGTTGAGACATTGGATCCTCGACGCTCCTAGGATAAGGAAATGAAAATCATGATGATGCGATTCCCGAGTCAGTAATTTTCACACGGATCAAATCACCACCGAAGCTGTCGCAATGAACGATTGCGACAAAACAAAACTCAACGTGATTTAATATAGACAGTTTGTCGCGGTCCACACTACGAGATGATGTACTCCTGCTTCTCGCCGGCGGCCTTGCAGTTGTGCCTCTTGAGCAGGTGCTTGCTGTCCGTCTTGAAGCTGCACGTCTTGCAGCAGTAGTAGGTGATGAACCCGTCGTTGGTGTGCGCCTCGTACGTGTGGTACCACTTGCTCTGACCTGGAACGGATTACGCATTGTAACCGATGGTTGTCTTGCATTGTAATGGTTGGAGACAATTTCCTAGTCAGAGATTAGCCAGCTAAGTTGATTGGTTCACTTGTTCTCCATAAGGTACGGTCCATAAGTTACGTGGCCCGATCAAGTTAGGTAGAATGACATGCGAGGGGAAGGGGAGAGGGGTCGATTTTTCCACAACTATTTTTAAGCGATTTCTACGATACAATTTTTGCAGGGTTCGAAAAAATCCGATTTTTATAATAAAAATCAAATAATCAGATTTTTTTATACATATCCGATATATATCAAAAATTGGATATATATCCAAACTTTTTTCTCCTTTTTGCACACGTCGATTAATACAAACTTAAAATGTTTAGGAAGTTTATTTTTTTATTTTGTATATGAATTATTATTTATTAAATAAGTAAATGAATTGCATATTGAAAGAAGCTAATATATGCAATTATTATATATAAGATATAAAAGTTGCTCTTTCTAATGTAGCGTTATGGGTGTTTGTTTCTTTGTGTGAAATAAAAAACAGATTATATGAAACAAATGTAACTAAAATACAACTAGCGCCATCTAGTAATGACCGGAGATATTAAAAAATAACAACCTGTAGCATTTTTAAAATACAACTATTAACATTTGCAGTAAGTTTTCTTGGATATATATCAAAAATAAAAATCGAACCATAAATATCGTGATATATATCGTGATTTATATCATTATATATATCCGCGGACATATACCTCGAACCCTGAATTTTTGCAAAAAAATCTAAATAATTTTGGAATAAAAATCGCTGAGCACATCAAAAATATGTCTGAAAACAAACAAACAATTCATGAACAAAGGTACCAATTTTAGGAAAAAAGGTGGGGTCGAATATGTATGGCATATGTAATTCAACCTATATATGTACTAAGAATTCCTAAGTATTCACCCTTGTTCCGAAAGTAGCAATATGGGATCCAATATCTTTATCCCAACACTTAATAGATGAAAATAAAATAAAATAATAAACGAGACGTAGGTATACGTCGGTGGTGTGGTCAGAGGGAGAAAGAAGTACAGGACGGTTATCCGTCAAACGTCAAATATAAAAACATTCCAACAATATTTCACTTTCTATGATCCAACGCGACAAAGACAATTTTGATATAATTGTACATCAGAACTCTGTGGGAGAAGAAATTAATAATTACACAAGAAATAATATTTTTTCTATAAGCTTTAAATACAGCATTAGTCTGATGTAATTTTAGTCGAAACATGAGAATTGTGAGGTTATGTTTGCGGCGGAGGGCAGCTGTCAGAACAGACCACCTGGAACGCAAAGCACGCATACAGGTATTTGCTTTGAGAGAGATACTTGAAAATATACAAATCTTCTTATTTGAGTACGACGAACACCGACGTATACCTACGTCTCGTTTATTTTTATTTTCGTCTATTAAGTGTTGGATATAAAGATCTTACATCCTAATATTGCTATTTTCGGAATACAGGCGAATGCATGTTTTTAGGTCTTACCATCCGAGGATTTGGTTTTTTGTGCTGTGTGGTGCTTCGTTATGTGCCGGTTCATCTGAAATAAAAACCAGATTGTCAATGTTCAGAAGTAATTTGTACATAATTTTTTTGTTATCAAGGGATGCACACATTTCTACATCTCCAAGAATTGTAAACATTGTACAATAAGGTCTAAGAATTCAAAATCAAGGAGAGACTCTCAATCACCGATCTGAGACGAATCCTCCGATTCTTTGGACATTGAAGAGGACGAGCAAGATCTGCAGGATGCTGGGAAAGCTGGAGAATAGTCAAGAGGACCGGAGGTCATGAGGATCACCATTCTCAGTCATGACAGACCGACATGTACGAATGATTGCATAAGAAATAGCGTCACATTCAGGATCATGGATCTTCGAGAATTCCAGTCCTCTCGACTATAATTTTTTCCACTTTTCTCAGCATTCCGAAGTTCTAAGGGCTGTGAGTATTGTTTTTTACATTCGATTAGTCCAACTTTCTGGTACTTAGGTTTAAGCAGAAGGCCAATTTACCAAAATTGATCTGCTAAAACGCCTTGGATTAGATATTCGCTAAACAAACTTAGGAATTCTGTGAGAGGTGTATTTCAGCAGATATTCGAAGCTTACTTGCAGCCTGGTGGAGGCCTTGAAGTTGCACTGATCGCAGTGCTCCACGAACTGCGTTGGCTCCACCTCTATCTCCACCTTCTCGGCGGGAGGCTTGGCCAGGTTCCTGTAGCGCCCGCTGCCCATTCCTGGATGCGTCGCCTGCAATTGATAAAAATTCGTCAAATAAAATCAAATACAAAATTAATCCAATTAAAAAAAAATGGGTGCATTATAAAGAAGTTATACTTTGGTATATATAAAAAAACATGTGTTGTTTTGCGACATTCTGCCCAGCTGTGTTCCAACTCAAGATATACCACACAAACTAGAATTTCCAATAACGACAGTTCTCCATCAACAGATAAAAAATCTAAAACACACATTAAATACAGTACCGCATACCGAATTGAATTTTGCTTGTATAAAAAATAGAAAACGACGAAGCGGCGGCAGTTATTAGAATAGTACACTCAAATAGTTGACAGCTATACACAGACTTTCGAAGCAAGCCAGTTGTCCAGTAAAGTGCGAAATGCCCGTACACAAAAGAGACAATGCAAAACTCACTTTTGGATCCCCTGATTTGCCAGAAAACTCTACTCCTCTGGTATGGACTGTATGAAGATGCGGATTCCGTCTCCACCATGAAGATATTCACTCTCACAAATGATTATATGAGATAGCGGCGCGTAGAGATCGAAACAAATTGCGGTTTGATAACAGGAGCGGGCGTAGATCATTCAACGACAGATGTTTTTATGCGGTGAAAGCTTCGGTCGAATTTGAACTGGCGAGTAGAGAATTCGCCTACCATGGGAGTGTGCATGGGCACAGGCATTCGAAATACATATTATAAAAATATATATGGATACTGGCACGACCAGACGATCTCTATGCAAATATGGAAATCTAACAAAAATGCATTTTTGACTTTTTGTACTGATTCGTAGAAAATACACTTCTCTCGCAACACAAAATTTAAAAAAAATTCTTTCTACTTTTCAGAGAAAAAAAAACTGACGAATAGCGGAAAAAAACGCTCATATTTTATAAATTTTATAAAACCAAACTTCAAACAGTTTTGCTGAAAATTGTTTGTTATAGATGTTTTAGTTTACATAGGGACCTTCGAGAAACAGCAGGAACATAATTCAATTACCATAATAACACATTACGAATTTGTTCACTATTATATCATGAAAACTACATCAGCAAATAGAAAATAAATGACAATATCAGGAGCATATGCAATTTTCATAACACCATTTTCAAATGACTTGATGTCACTTATAAAAATTGCTATTGGTTAAATACCAATCGGGAACTCGCCATCTTGACCTTGCTCGGTGAGTCATGACTTCTATTGCGTTATGCATCCTAAATTTTCTAAAGTATAACTTCAAAAATGAAATGAGATGTGCGTTGTCACCTTGTGGGCTGTCAACTCCTTGATAGCGTTACATTTGAAGTCGCACATCTTGCAATTGTATAGGAAGAGTTTGAAGTTCGGGGACTCCAGTACGCCAGGAGGTAACACGAATTCGCCACGTTTCCGTCTCCTGAAAATAATTCAAATTTTAAGGCACAATGATTACCTGGCAATTTATGTGACTTAAATTTATTCCGCAGTTTCAAGACATCGCATGATTGCTCACTTTTACAAAAAGATTTGTGCTTTTTGCAAAATTGATGAGTATCTAATGATCTATGTTTTTATGAAAAAAAATGCGTGATTATTTCATTTACAAATATAGAATTTAAATTTTTCAAAATTATTGTATCAGTAATGTAAACTTGAAAAGGGTCTTATTATTAAAAAATTTATTAATCAAGATATACAGTAAAACCTCGTTAATTCGAAATTCAAGGGACCTTAATAAAACATTTTATATTACGCGGAACCCCGTTAATTGGAAATACAAAAAAATTAAAAATCACAGTACAATTGCAAAAGGGAGTAATAAAAAATTTCGAAAAATCCAAAATATATACATAATTACTAATTTTTTTAACGAAAATTTGATAGATCTTCTTGATTGTCGCCACGAGTCTGCTTGCAAAGTTTCAGCTCGATTGGATCACGGGAAAAGGGTTAAAAATCAATCCAAAGTTTTTTCGATAAACATTTTTTAGATAAACACATATACAACTTTCAAAAATTTTACAGATGTAGTAGTCTATCATATAAAGTGATCACTTAGACAAAAAAGACTTGCATACCTACTTTCCCATATAAAAATATTTCGTCTCCATGAGACATGTATAATATATCTTGATTAATAATGTCCCCCTGGAAATAAAATCCAGTATTGTGTTCTTGAAAAATTTGGACACACTCAAAATATTCTGAATTTAAAATGTTTTTATTGTTATGGAGAAGTAATGAATTCTAATCATGTAATTTATTACTATGCGCGCTCACCCAGGCCTGATGGGTCCTGTCTGTATGTGTGGCTTGGGCGGCGCGGGCTGCGTGGCGGTGAAGTACACCAGCGGCACCTGGTCCCGCTCCACCACCTGCACATACTGCACATCTGCAAATAAATCATTTTGTCTGTATTTATTTCAAAATGTGAATACAAGACAATATTTTCTAGAAGTAGTGGATTGACGGTAGTGTTTTTGTGTGCTCTTGTCTCTTGAATAGTGTAATGTCGGTAGGTATGGGTAATTTGATAGATCGCGATGTTTCACGTGAGCTCATTTTTATGGCTTTTAATTGGTCATTACAAATGTCCTTATTCAGTCGGGAACTGATTTGTAGTTGATATCGTCATCAATCAAGTGAATGGGGTTAATGGTATTGACATCCTCGGCTCCGCCGTGACATAAAAGGGGTGTCAACAGAATGACACATGTCAGATTTCCACGGTCGCTACAGCTGTCAGTATGTATTGTAACGGACAGGATGAATGATAGCCCTGAAAAGAGCCTCCTCAAAGAAGATGACATTGCCGAGTTCCATGGTTCGCTGCGGACACCGATCAAGGTGGACCTGTGACGTCATCTTATTCACGGGCGACCGGGCAGGACGCCGGTGCGTCATCACCACCCTGAGGACCGTAAAGACGGGTCCTATGCTTTGATAAATTTGTGAACAAATTTATGTATGAAAATTTATGAAAATAAAATAGCTGTGACATGTTTTAAATTATTACAAATTATTGTAAGAACCTAAATATTGACATATATGAATGTACTTTGTCACATGTTTATTTTCAATAAACGAGAAAATCGCTGTTGCGATAGACCGGGGTGGTGAGTGTAGCCAACTGTATGGCATAAAGACAGATATAAGAAATATTATTGAATATTTCCGAGTGACGGCCAACTGTATGGCGGAAAGACAGATACAGGAAATATTATTTCCTACGGCTAACTGTATGGCCTGACAGACAGAATTACGAAATATTGTTTAATATTTCTACATATGTATCCGAGGACAGAGAGTTGGTATGCGAAGGAAAAACGGGCTGCAGACCGATTGTTTCCGATAAGTCGCGAAGCCATATCTTGTCAGATCTCGGAGAAATCTACATATAACTAACAGTGTTTTATAGGCCTAGCGACGGGGCTCATCACTAATAAGGTCCCGGGCGCGACAGCCACCGAAAAACGGTATTTGTACCAACAAATACGAGAATTTTCGACCCAAAATTGATTTTCTTATATTTACGAAAAACGAGGGTTTTTTCAATAAATTGGTATCAAACCATAATATTTTTGCTAAACAAAGCCATTTAGACTAAAATCTAAAAGAAAATCATGTAAATAAAAAAGTAAAATTTTTCACATTTTTTACGTAACCACTATCAGCAGTGGTCCAATGTCGATAAGGGTCATTTTTCAGTCAAAACTTTGAAACTGTCTTACAGACGCTACAACAGCCGGATCAACTTAAAATATTTTTTGTTGAATTCCTTGCATAAGAATCTACCCATTTTACATGTTTTTACATACCTACCTTGTCAGGGGCGCACCTGAAAAATAAATGAAAATTAATTTTTTGCGACCCACTTTGAAATATTTATAAATGACTGAAATTTTATTGTACATAACTAAAACTGATATCAAAAGTTACACCCATGTGGGCTCTTTATAAACTGCATTAACAAACATGTATAAACCATAGTTAACAAATTTTATAAATTTAATTGTGAAATTTTCCTGAGCAAATACCGCTGCGATCGGTATATATTTTTTGATAAAAAATTAACTTCGGTCTTGCGGGTCCAGGCAATCACGTCATGCTATAAGCAAGACATAGCACCATGTAAATGACGTGATGAAAACCCCGGGGGGGTGGCGTAAAAATTCTAAATAATTTTTGAATTCTGTAAATAAAACTTTCCGAGCTATTTTTTAGACAATTTCGCGTGCGCGAACGCGCGATAAAAACTCTCTGTGATTGGCTCCCGGAAATAAGCCGGGAGGTATTAAATTTGTGTATAAATTAAACTTCCGTCGGCGTACAGATTCATTCCGTTCTGTGCTTTATACGCCGTCTGGACCACTTCTTCTGACTTTTACTCAACACCTCTGACCTCTGCTCTACCTACTGTTTTTGGATTTTGGAACTTCAACTGGACTACCTGCAACCGGATAATTCACTTTTGTGAATATTTAGAACAACCACTGTCAGCGGGTTTACGATTACCGCTGTACAGTCTTGGTCTGTTCTACGAGTCAAGTACGGGAGACCTGCGCATCATATCTTCGCGTATTCTGTACGGAACAACTGGTCCTATCGAGCCGGGGATCCTGTACGACGCTCAAGATGTCGCAGTCTGGAGAAAGACCTGGACGCATGGAGGAAGACGACTTCTACCAAGGGGAGCCACCGGCCTCAGAGCGGACCCGTTCTGTGTCAGACCGTGGCTCTTATCGGTCATCCACGACCGAGGACACCATCCGACGTCTGAGGGACGAGCTGCGCAGGGAGCGCCGCCATACGGACACACTGGTCCGTATGCTTGAAGCCAACCAGCAGCAACCGCGGCAAGCTAGCCTCACTGGAGCGAGGCTGACAACCACTGCAGCGGCCGGCATCTCGACGTACGAGGACGTACACCCACCTGAGGGCTCTCGTGCTGGAAGCCGGACGAGAGATGATGGCCCTGAAAAGGGACCGACGTTCGAGAACCAACATCAACCTGGACCCCCAGCTATGGGGCCACCCGGGGCAGGCCGGGACAACCATGGTGACCCTGCAGGGGCCCCTTTGGATAGCGCCATTGCCAGGCGCCCACCCAGGGGTGCCACCGTCACGACATCCGAGGAGGACCGGACTAGGCGGGCTTCCACCAGCAGTGCCGTGCCAGAACCAAGCACCTTCACCAGGGAATGGGTCCTCAACCAACGGGACCCAAAGGAAACCCTGACTACCATCATAGAGGAGGTGCTTCAAAAGAATCGACAAGCCGACACCACAGCCCTGAGCAATCCAGCTGCTCAGGTGTCGGCAATCCTGGCGCGGCAGTCAGGAGCGAAGGAGCTGCCCAACTTCAGTGGAGATGCATACGACTGGCCAACTTTCTCCGCCCAGTTCGAGCAATCGACAACGCTGTGCGGGCTGTCCACGGCGGAGAACCTGATCCGTCTGCAGTCTGCCCTGAAGGGCCGAGCTCGTGAAGCCGTTGCGCCGCTACTGGTGGACCCTAGCAACGTAGCTGAGATTATGCAATCATTGCAAGATCGCTTCGGGAATGCAGCCGACATCATAGAAAGTATGTTGGAAAAGGTGCGCCGCCACCCCCCGATACCTGCGAACGCACCAACGGACGCGCTGAGCGACTATGCCATCACAATACGAAATGTGGTGGCAACAGTACGAGGTTTCGACAACAAATACCTCACTTCACCTCAGCTACTAACAGAAATGGTAGAGAAGCTACCATTGGCGGCGCGTCTAATATGGCTGCATAACCGAAGAAACGATTACGTGAACGTTACAGTGAAAGACTTGTCGGACTGGCTGTCCGGCCTACTGCGACCAGCTCAACATGTAGGTTGCCGATCAAAAAGGGCGATCAACCACCGCGGAGGACAGGTCCACCATATGAGCGTGGACAATGTGGACGAGGAGCGCCGCCCGAAACCACGGCAGGAAACGTGCCCAGTGTGCCACATGACAAAGCACCACCTGGCTACGTGCAACACATACCTGAAAAGACCCCTGCCAGAACGATGGAATATTGTGCGACGAACGCAGGTATGCTGGAATTGCCTGAAAGAGAATCACCACTCATCAAGATGTACCAGCAAACCATGTGGTACCAAGGGCTGCCGTGAACCCCACCACCACACACTACACGGAGCAAGGCACCACAACCCGCCGCACAATGGAAGGCGCGGCGGGAGATTTGGACCATCAACTGGAGGACCGGCACGCAAGGCACCAAAGGCTGGCGGCCCAGGTGCAACGAATGCTGCAGCCGCCGCACCAGCAACCAGTGATACAGTGGGCCTGACGAGTGGCCAAGGAGGCAGACAATATGTCTTCCTCAAAGTTCTTCCAGTGGTGGTGGGTGGCCCCCGCGGGCAAATAAAAGTGCACGCGCTTCTCGATGAGGGTTCGACGGTTACCCTCATCGAGCAAAAAGTGGCCAGTGCCGTCGGGGCCAAGGGACCGGTTCGTAGTCTGCGCATACATGGCGCGAGTGGGATGTGCTCTTCAGACAACCGGTCCCAATCAGTGAGTGTTACCGTACGCGGTGACGGGCCCGAATTCCCGATGAGGGCGAGCACGGTGCGTAGGCTCGCTCTCCCCTCACAGTGCGTGGTGAGCAATAGGCGCGTACCGCGAGGTGAGGGATACGCCAGTGTGAACGAAGTGCAACCGCAGCTTCTGATCGGGCAAGATCACGCGCACCTCATTGTGTCAAGAGAGGTGAAGGAGGTGCGCAACACCGGTATCCAGTCCCGCACGGCCCTAGGATGGGCCACACACGGCGTATTCGGGAGCGATATCCACAATAGTGCCGCAACAGTGTTGGCAATTGCGGGTACGGTGTCTCCAGCAACCGACAACTCTCTGGAGGGACTAGTTCGCGAACATTTCGCTGTGGATTCGCTGGGAGTAACCACCGCAGCCCGCATCAACAAGGAGGATGCGCGGGCCGCCGCTATTATGGAAGCGACCACCCGGCAGCTGCCCACTGGCCAGTGGGAACCCGGCCTCCTATGGAAGCATGACGAGAGAGTGCTACCAGAAAGCCGCCAGTGCGCTGCCAACCGCCTGGCCGGCATTGAACGAAAAATGGCGAAGGATGCGGCATACGCGGGGGCATACAGGGCCAAAATAGCAGAATATATAACCAAAGGATATGCCCACCCCCTGTCGCCGGCCGAGGAGGCCGGCATGAATGGAAAATTCTACCTGCCGCACTTCGCCGTTTTTAATGCTAATAAACCAGGCAAGAGACGAATTGTCTTTGACGCGGCAAGCA